>LBNU01016648.1:42993-87487 GCA_014162995.1 Artemisia annua | reverse complement strand
AAATTAAATTATATTTTCTGGTTATTATCTATAGACTTGTAGAAACTAGGAATAAAAAGGGAATAGCTAATAAGGAGTTATAGTTTTCTTCCCAGACATTTAGTTTTGTGTATATTACTTCTGGATATTGCCAAACTAGTGCAACAATAATTTATTTTATTCCTTTCGCAGGGTCTTAGTGCAATCAATTTAGGTGACAGTGGGTTCATGGTGGTTAGAGATGGATGCACGCTTTTCCGTTCCCCTGCACAGCAACACAATTTTAATTTCACATATCAATTGCAGAATGGAGGTAATGGTGATTCACCCAGCTCTGGCCAGGTTCGTTGTCACGTCCCATTTTTTTGTTTGCATTTCCATCAGTATTAACTGATAAACCAATGAACAATAAGCGATAAATATTGCAGGTCTTCTCAGTTCATGTTGCTCCTGGAGATGTGATTGTAGCAGGGACTGATGGATTATTTGATAATTTGTACAACAGTGATATTACCGCAGTGGTGGTTCATGCAGTGAGAGCTGGGTTAGGGCCCCAGGTAATTGCTCAGAAGATAGCAGCTTTGGCACGGCAAAGGGCACAAGAGAAGGACAGGCAGACACCTTTCTCGGCTGCTGCCCAGGAAGCTGGTATTCGTTATTATGGTGGCAAGCTTGATGATATTACTGTTGTTGTTTCCTATATCACTGCATCCAAAAACGTATGTCCTCTCCTCCCTCTTTTCAACACACGTGCATTATATTTATTTGTAGATGTGACTAAATGGACGGGTCAGCGTAGTTGAGGAACGGGTAATAATGGGTTAAGATCAAAACGCATAACTTTTAGGTACATTCTGGGTTGGCTTGGTATGAAAAACTTTTAGCAACTTTTCTGAATGTCGTTCCATTATAGATTGTTATTGTTAAATATATTTATAAAACCTCAATTATAATGATAACTCGGGAGGCTGTAATTGTATGAATTATAAATGCACTATGAGTGAGCCGTTTCTTAAAAAAAAAAAAAATAAAATAAAATAAAATAGAATAAAATAAAATAAAACACACACACACACACACTATGGGTGGGCTTTGGCTTGTTTGACCCATTTCTTATTAACCTATTTTTTATATTTTATGCATTTGGCTTGTTAGAGATATAGGATAACTATCAACTAATTTGTAAGTCAATGGGTCGAAATTGTCAACTCCATATATCTATGCTACAAGAAGACTTGAATCAAAATATCTAATGTACACCATTGCTATGCAGAATGAGTCAACCGCATCCTATAGTCATTGAAGCCGTTAAGCTACTGACCGAAGATATCTGATGTCAGCAATCAACCAATAATGACCCTTTGTGTGGTCAAATATTTTGTACCTAGTCACAGTGGATCATCACAAATGTAAATAGTAATAGACAGATTTTTGTTATTGTTTTGTGTCCTTGATAAAGAACATACAATAGAAGCATTGAGTTTGCAGTGGTAGGGAGTTGACCCTTTATAGAGTTGTTTGGATGTTGACTAATTTTGACAATCAAAGCTTGTTTATAATAAAGGAAGGAAGTTTGAGGCCTTGAAGGCCCCTATCTTTCTCAGAGAGCGGGGGTGCAGTGCGTACGAATAACATGTTATTGGTGTGCCATTTGAACGTTACCTCATCACCTTCACAATAACACACCAATAACTAAAACACCATCCCAACAAAAAAGCCAACAATATGTCATTGGTTCAAACACTTTTACTTTTTTATTTTATGTTATTTTTATTATTATTATTTTATTTTTAAATTTTATACAAACACATTTTAACTAAATTTCAAATACGATATATTAAAAATACGATACGAATTACAAATACGATACGAATACGACAAATATGTAAAAACTATGATACTACAAATACATAAAAACTAAAAAGTACGATAGTACAAATATTAAAAAAAGTGATACAATACAACAAATATTGAAAACTACGATACGACAAATATTAATTTGAGCCAAAATATTTTGCTCGGATCTCTTTGATTTTTCGATACCCGCTGTATCATCCGGACTCATCCCGTCAGTGCTAAAATTAAGAAACTTAAATTCCTCGAATTTCTTTTGAGTTTCGATAAAATCAATATTTTTTAGCACGTTCTTGTCGCAACTCTTCTTGGACCATTTCCTTGAAAGCTTTTCTACTAGACGAAGATCCTGCCTAATGCGTACAATCCGATTTTTGACTCTTGGAAGGTCTTGGCTTGTCGGGACTCGGGAGGACGTGGTATTGTATCATCTTGAAATAGCTCGTTTGGTTCTTCAATGTCATCGGTCGTACGAATGCATCTTCCGGGTTGAACGACTTTGGCACCACGCCATTTGTAGTGATCTTTCAACCTCCCCTGCTTCATAGTGGACAAACGCAAACCTGGAATATTTGGATGTAAGTTTCGCCCAAAAGTTTTTCATCCTCTTGTGTCCAACGGGTATATACGACGTCGGTTTTCTTTGGTGTCGACTTTCTTCCTTTTCCTTTTCCGACAGGAGAAGACTCGGTTTGTGAAGCTTGTAATGGTGAGTGTGGTGGTGAGTCGTGCAAAACTTATGGTGGCATCATTTGTGTTGGTTGTGAAGAATTACCAAGATTCATTTGGTTGAAATGTTATTGTTGAGTTGTAGTAAAACCATTTGGTTATATTGATCTTGGTTCATTTGTGGTAAGAGTATTGCGGAAAATATGGTCAGGTTAAGTGGGTATTGTGAAAATGCTGGCATCAGGTTTTGGTTTGCCTATTATGAAAATGATGGCATCGGGTTTTGGTTTGCATATTGTGAAAAGGAACGGGCAGATGATGGTGTAGCGGGTGACGGAGAACTAGAATTAGCGGACGAAGAAGACAGACGAAATATATATCGTTAAATAGCCAATCGTTGTTGTTGTGTCGTGACATTTTTAGAAGATAAAATGGAAGTGTATGTGAAAGTGTAGTTAAATTATGATTTGGGTGAATATATGAAAATTATTTAGTTAAAAGTGGGTATTTATAAGTGAAAAGTGGGGTGTGTTTTTAGCCGTTTTTATCCGTTGGCAACGTTCAGACTTTGAAAAAAATAATAAATACGAATAACGTTCAGTTAGTGCAATGGCTAGGGAACGAACGGCGCCGCTGCCGGTGCAGAACGGCAGCGCTATTCGTGCGTTTTTGGTGAACGTCGGACTAAAAACGCCTTGTACCGTGCTCTCTCATGTTCACTTGTGGTTGTTATTGTATGTTGGGGTTTAGTAGTTTTCTCATGATACTGTTCATATCTTTATACCAACTCTTATACTTTCTTTGACTTTATTTGATTAGTGCTTTTTTGCTTATCTGCCAAAAAAAAGTTTCTGCGGAACATATCAAATACTTAAATATCTTTCTTAAACATCTAAGTTGAGAATGTTCTTTGATTAATGAGATCAAAGAGAGGTGGTGAGTTATTGTCAGTACTCACCGACTCCATCTTTTTTCTGGTTTACAGACTTCATTTACTGAGTTTTGCCTCTGGAAGTGGTGAGACTTATGTTTTGTCTCTGATCTAAAGATGGCTCTGTTTATTCATTCATGAACTTAATTTACACTTTGGATACATTAAGGTGGTGTTTGATAATGACTTAAAGAGTCTTAATTCATAAATAGGTAAATTTATTAAGTCACTAATTGAGTGTTTGTTTGGTGCTTAATTTAAATAGACGACCTTCTAGAAAAAGCTATGAGAGTGAGGGTCTCCATATTAAGTCATCACTTTTATATTACTTTTACATATTTACCCTTTCACTTTCTTAACCTCTAATCAATACTTATTTTAAATAAAAAGGGTATAACAATAATTTTTTTAATTCAGACACTTTATTCAGCACATAAAACAAACAACTATTTATTCATCTACAAATAGACAACATATATACAGACAGACAATTTAATTTAACAGGACTTAATATAAAAACTAAACAAACAGGCCCTAAGACTAATTTGGTACTGAATTGGCTCAACTGCACCATTATAGTTGGTGTGAGTGATTTCGTGATACGAATTCAAACTTTTTCAATCTAAATGGCGCTGTATCATTCTAACAAAAAACAAACGGTTTGGTTATTTAAGCCGAAACCGAGTTGGACCAGACCAAGATTATGTCAACTTATTTATTTATTATTATTATTATTATTTTTTTTGAACTAAGTTGCCTAAATCATATTAAAGGTTATTGTTTGGAACATGCGTACAAAGTAATAAATAAGTTACCAGCATGTACTGCTTATGCACCTACGGAGTATACCACCATATGTTTATTACCGTCACCATTCCTATTTACGCGTTGATAATCATAGAGGAATTAACAGATGTACTCTATTTTCGAACTCATTTATGTATAAATTAAATATATGAATTTCAAGTATATAGATGTGCACAAAAGAACAATTATGATGTTAAAGAGCAATCCACATGGTATGATTATTTTTGCATCACTAGTGTAAATCAAGCTATCCGCATGCTTGGACAAATTTAGAAAAGCAAGGCTGGAACTTTGTGTACTTGTGACTGAGACGTAATTGTATTACTAAATCGAATGAAATTATATAAGCAACAAGCATATATTATATTGAACACACATATATAGAGTAAACAACTTTCGAATTGAATTATCTTCTCTGGTTCTTTATTTTTTTCCTTTTCATTCATCTTTCAAGTTTAACGATGAAGATAATATGAAATCTTACTATAGATCAGTTTGATATAAGAGTTGCATTGTGAAGAAAAATTAAGATGGAAATAGCAATTGTGTAATACAACAATAAAAGATACTAGACATGTTTTAGTTTCACTATGACAACCCCGATAGCAATATTAAAAGCTAAAAACTTGGCTGTAAAGTATAAACGCCAAGAAATTGCAAAAAAGAANAAAAAAAAAAAAAAAAAAAAAAAAAAAAATAGAAAACAGGCCACGCATTATGTTTACTCCTTTTGGTGTATCCATTCGTAATTAGTAAAATTCAATCGGATGTGTTTGATGAAATGGGTACTAGAGATTATATTATAAGTGGGAAGTTGGATTTTTGTAATCTTTCTTTTTGAATTGCTTTTTGTAATTATTCGTGCAATTCTTTTAGTTTTAATGCATAAACAATCAAGCATACCCGAGAACCCATGATAATTTTCGTGTTTTTCATTTAAACTCAAAATGTCATTAGGAGTTGGTTTACTTAAATAGTCCTCCAAGTATAAATCCTATATACATTCCGTAAAATTGTCCAAACTATCACGACTACAATGTTCCTCAATTTGTAAATTTTCAGGAAAAAGCATCGGGGGTTGTTCCGTACGCCAATTGGCGTATCACGGATGTATTATAACGTTACCTAAAAAAATAAAAAATTCTCGGAATAAGTTCAACCATTCAACATAATAGTTAGTTATACCTTCAACTATTTCCAAAAATAGTTTTGAGCTCATTCAGAACCGTCATTTAAAATTCCTCTTGGAGTATTTTTTGTTATCGCCAAACATCTTCAAAGAGGTAGTCTTACGAGTGTTTGAAATAGTCGCTTCCTTGTCATCAAAAGATAAATAATGTTCATGGAAATCGTACATCTTTAACAATTTGTCAGCGTGTTCTTCGTCGGATTAACTCAAAATGAGAGTGTATATGTGAAAAGAATATGAATTGTGGGCAAAATGAAGTGTTTTTGGTTATTTGAATGTTAAAATGAGATATTTAATATTTTTATTTGTTTAACTAGCCGTCATATTCAAATTTTGAATAATAACAATAATAAAAAAAAAAACCTCAAAATCGGCCGTTAAAGCAACAATGTGGTACCTATAAAGCACCGGCCGGTGCGACACCGTGCACTATAAGCGATGCATTTCTATTACATGGTTATAGACAGTTTTTGATATTAACTTTAAAGAAGATTAATACATATTTCAAGCTAATGACAAAAGTATAAAACATTTGTTTTACCATAAAAAAAAATTAAGACAAAAAACACTAAATTATAATTTAGAACATACCACCGGCACCAAACACAAACATAAACATAGTCAACCACGTCTCGTGGCATCAAACTACATCTACTACTCCAACAACAACGAATCTCCACACCTTACCATCACCAACAACTCATTTACTCCAATTTGCTACAGTACATGTAACACATTTTTATAAAAAGCAGATCCAAATCCATGGCGGGTCCGGTAAGCCGCAGAGCAACAGCCGGATCACAATCAGTTCGTGGATCTCGTATCATCATCGCAATTCTGATCGGGATTTTGCTCGGTTGTGTTTTCGCTGTTTTATATCCTCATGGAATCTTCTCCGCTTCGAATTCCGAGTCGCATTTTCAAAGCCGCCGTCTTTCTAAATCTAACCAACAGGTTCAAGTTTTATATAAAAATGGTTGCTTGTGTTTTAATTTTTTGACTTAATGTACTGTTGACTTTTTTTAAATTTTATTTTCTTGATTTGTGTGAAGGAGTTGATTATATTCACATGGAAATTATGAAATAGAAGCAGTAATTAGTTAGATGGGATCTTGGGATTAATGTTGTTTTGCATCAATGATCAAAATGTCGTTTTCTTGTAGGAATGCCGGTTTCCGTAGGAATAGTTATTGTTGGTTTAGTAAGTGGGTGTATGGGATCGCTTATCTGCTAATTATAGCTAGTTTCTGATAAACAGGTAGAGAGCTTATTTTAGGGGGAGTTTGTTTAAGTTTATTCATGGGCTTATGAGCTTATCTGTTTTCGGCTTATATTTCATAAGCTCAATTTTTTCGGCTTATTTTGAAACTTGTGGGATTATATAAGTTTCTTATGACATGATAAACTTATATAATGTCGTAAGTCCCAATTTAAGCCAAAAAAAAAGGGTTTATGAAACAGAAGCCAAAAATATATAAGCTCATAAGCCCATAAATAAGCTTAAACAAACACCCTTAAACATCTTATTCGAGATGATATTAATATTACTTTACTTTTTATTTTTTATGTATTACAAATTTAGCGTATCCATGGACTAATTTTTTAAAGTGCTTATTTATTAAGCAGAAATAAATAAGCAATCCTAAACACCCTTTTCATTAAAGTGCTTAGTTTGGTTTTAGAGTAGAGTGAGGAGGTGTTGTTATCTTGAGTAGTATAAACCGAAACCACATTCCAGGATTTACCTGCATGTTAGTAGATTTGGTTGGTTTGTTACGTGTTTACTTGTGTTTGTGTCTGAAAGCGAAACTTAAGATAGAAATTTGGCTATGTTCTTTATTTATTCTTTATTCAGCTCTTAAGTTAGGGATAAAAGGACTTGCTTCTTAATTACTCAAATTTGGTTATTAATTTTGATAAGAACATAATTTGACTGTTATTCATTTATGTATTATTTAACTATAGTATCAGGGACTTGCTTCTTACTTACTCAATTTGTTGTTAAAATAAATCAGAAAGTTATTTCTCATTGTTTTTCATATATCTTCTAGTTTAACTACTACTTTATGGACTTGCTTCTTACTTGCTCAAAATTTGTTGTTGATTTGCGTTAGATAGAGATCTGACCCTTTTTCTTCTTTTTTTTTTTTTTTTTTTTAAATCACGTATTCAACTATCAGCTGGAGGACTTACTCCTGTCTCAAAGTTAGTTGTTAATTTGAACATTTATGGACCTGTAATTTTCCTGATTAACTCAAACATAAGAAGGAAATATGACTTGTGCAGTTGTGCTGTTTGTTTAATCCCCTTAAGAACACTTTATTTATATACTTTTTCCTGGTTATTACTTCATCGATGTGGTTAAATTTAATTATATGTGCTCCCCAAACACTTTGTCATGAAGTAAAAGAGTTACTACTGTACTAGTTTCAAAGTTAATTGCACAACCTAATATGTATATGTATTTATGTTTTCAGATTGGATCAACTTCATGTGAATCCACAGAGAAAGTTAACATGTTGAGATCAGACATTGCGGATTTATCCAACACAAATGATGAACTAAAAAAACAAGTTAGGGATTTAACTGAAAAGTTGCAGGCAGCTGAACAGAAAAATGGTCAAGCTGAGCATCAAGTTGTTGTGTTTGGCGAGCCACAAAAAGCGGGGCCTTTTGGTACTGTCAAGGGTTTAAGAACTAACCCTGCTGTTCTTCCAGATGAGTCGGTTAACCCAAGGCTCGCCAAAATTTTGGAAAAGATTGCAGTGCAAAAGGAGGTTATAGTTGCACTTGCAAATTCTAATGTAAAAGCAATGTTAGAGGTGTCAGTCTCTAGCATCAAGAAAGCAGGCATACCCAATTATCTTGTTCTGGCTTTAGACGACGGGATTGTCGATTATTGCAAAGAGAATGACGTTGCGTACTACATGAGAGATCCAGACGAGGGTATTGATTCTGTCGCTAAAAATGGAGGTAATCATGCTGTCTCGGGATTGAAATTCCGAATCTTGAGGGAGTTTCTGCAGTTGGGTTACAGTGTTCTGCTGTCTGATGTTGATATTGTGTACCTACAGAACCCTTTTGATCATATATATAGGGACTCGGATGTGGAATCGATGTCTGATGGGCATGACAATATGACTGCTTATGGGTATAATGACGTCTTTGATGAGCCTGGTATGGGTTGGGCTAGATATGCTCATACAATGCGAATATGGGTTTATAATTCTGGGTTCTTCTATTTACGACCTACTGTACCTGCTATCGAGCTTTTAGATCGTGTGGCTGACAGGCTCTCTCATCCACCACCTGCTTGGGATCAGGCGGTTTTCAATGAGGAACTGTTCTTTCCTTCTCATCCTGGTTATATTGGCCTTCATGCTTCTAAGAGAACTATGGATCGTTATCTTTTTATGAACAGTAAGGCCCTTTTTAAGGAAGTTAGGAAAGATGATAAGTTGAAGAAGTTAAAGCCGGTGATTGTTCATGTTAATTACCATCCTGATAAATTACCGAGAATGAAAGCAGTTGTTGAATTTTATTACAATGGCAAGCAAGATGCACTGGAACCGTTCCCTGATGGTTCTGGTTAAGAGTTGCAAGCGTGATGCTTTACTTTTAAGGATCAGGCAATCTTACAATGAGAGTATAATCCTTTTGAAAAGAATATTAATGTGTAGTATGACGAAACTCTGTTCCACACTTCCACTAGTCTTTGATTTTTATTATTTGTTATCCTTTAGAAAGCAATTGTGTTTTTTACTAGTATTTAAGTATAGTTTGATCTTCTTTTCATCACTTTCCATTGAACGGCATTGTTTTGGTCTCTAATGCATAACCCGCTTATCTAGTCGAGTGGGCTTAACTAACTCCGTGTAGAATAGTTATAGAACAAAATTAAGAGATTCAGAGGTTTTTTTTATCCATGCTTTATAAGTAATTAAGATAATATGATTCGAAAAGACAACGGGAGGGCGAATTCTCCTAATTGGTATCCGGAGGAAGCATATCAACCGGACGACCTCTTACGACACCAAGAACAAGTTCTACAAGTTAGCTATGAATGGGTGAAAGGGGGTGTGACCAACTCTAGATAGATAGATTTTATTTACAAGTTATCTATGAATGGGTGAAAGGGGGTGTGACCAACTGTAGATGGATAGATTTTATTTATTTATTTATTTGAGGGTCTATAGTTAACTCTTGCATATAAAATAGGTAGACATCACCCTCGTCTGACGAGATAGATATTTATAGGATGAAGTGTGTAAGGACTAACGGCCCGATTTAGACTTGCACTACAAATGACTCACCAAGACATTGCTAGTTAAACGATGCATTTACATTTCATGTCATTGAGAGGTTAGAGGAGTGGCTAGGCGAGCACATCTTCATCTTACTTATTGTCTTTTTAAATATTAGCAATTTTAATAACCGTGAGGATTTAAAATTCAATCGGTGTTTTTACATAATTTACTTTTAAATCATTTTAATTTCATTCACTCCAGCGAACGACCCGATCTTACTGGTATACACGATCAGATACACACATGAAAGTGTTGGTATTACTCATTTGATTCGGTTATAAATTTAAAACGTGGCTAATAGACATCAACATGTATTTCACATTTAGACTTTTCCATATCCATACACCACATGCTTACACAGACTTCAGATTTTATTTTATTATTATTATTTTTTTATTATTATTTTTTTTTAGAATTTAAATTCAGAAAGTAACTCAATATAATGACAACATCAATTTATATTTCAAGAAACCTGCATAAGCACTAATATTCCTCCATCTGTTCTCTACATTTCTCAACCTCTTGCAAACATTTGACACACTACCTTAGAATGGACACAAATGCAGCAAAACCCCATGTGGCATTCCTTGCGAGCCCCGGAATGGGTCACATAACTCCTCTTTTCGAGTTTGCCCATCATCTAGTTACCGAACACAACATTCAAGTCACTTTTATTGTCATCACCACCGAGTCCACCCATGCCCAAAACAACTACCTCAAATCTAGCAACTCACATCCCGACTTACATGTGGTGGACCTCCCGCCTGCTGACATGTCTGGCCTTATATCTGATGACATGGACATTGTCACCCGAATCTCCCTCTTAGTTGAAGAGTCTGTTGGTCAACTACGCACAGTGTTATCCGGATTGAATATGCTTAAAGCTCTCATTATTGACATCTTTTGCACAAGTATGTTTGATGTTTGTAAAGACTTGTCTATTCCAGTTTATTCCTTTTTCACTGCTTCAGCAGTTCTTTTCATGTTCTCCTTGTATCTTCCGGTGCTGGACCGGGAGGTGGAAGGTGAGTTCGTGGATCTACCGGGACCAGTGAACGTCCCAGGTTGTAACCCAATCCGAACACAGGACTTACTGGAACAAGTACGGAACAGAAAGGTAATCGAGTACAAATGGTACTTGCACCATGTCAGAAGGTTATCCATGGCTACAGGGATATTTCTCAATACTTGGGAAGATCTTGAACCGGTTTCACTTAAAGCACTAAAACACGAACCGTTTTTTCTTAACAATTCCACTCCACCTGTTTATCCTATTGGACCGCTCACGAAACAGATTGAACCGGTTGTGACTGAGTATGATAAAGGAATAATAGCATGGCTTGATAAACAACCAAAAGACTCCGTTCTTTTCGTTGCACTTGGAAGTGGTGGGACATTAACAAGTGAACAACTCACTGAGTTGGCATGGGGTTTAGAATTGAGTCAGCAACGGTTCATCCTAGCTGTAAGAAAGCCGAATGACTATTCTGCTTCTTCATTTTTCAGCACAGGGAATGAGCCAGATGATCCAAAAGCATACTTGCCAAACGGGTTTGTAGAGAGGACAAATGGGGTCGGGCTGATTGCTGCTTCATGGGCACCGCAGGTCAGTGTCTGATTTAGAAATAAATAAATAAATATAAATGGCTAGCCAAATTATCATACTATAAAGTAACACAAATTTAGCATTGTGAAAAATTATACTACGTATTAATTAACGCTTGATATAACGCTTGATAATGTTTTGATATGAGCAGGTTGCGGTATTGAACCACCCATCTACAGGTGCATTTTTGTCACATTGTGGGTGGAACTCAACGGTGGAGAGTCTTAAACATGGTGTGCCTATAATCGGGTGGCCAATGTATGCAGAACAAAGAATGAATGCGACAATGTTAAGCAATGAGGCAGGGGTGGCAATAAAGATGCCAGTTGTAGGGGACAGAGGAGAGACACTACTCGTGGGGAGGGAAGAGATCGAGCGGGTGGTGAGGATGGTTATGGAGGGTGAAGAAGGTAAGAGGATTAGGAGTAGGGCTAAAGAGCTCGAAGTTAGTGGTAGGGCGGCATTGTGTTGTGGGGGACCTTCTTNTTTTTTTTTTGTTTTGTTTTTTTTTTTTTTATAAAAAAAAACTCGAGTTGAATAAATTATCTTAGCATATGTTCGAAGGGCTAAAATCTTTTGATTGTCAATCTATGGAAAATTGTCCCAAGGGAATGTATATGTTGAAGTTATATTCTCTGCACCAGGCCTCCTTGCTCTAGATCTTGAGCCTAGCGAGCCTGAAACAAAGGTAATGCACGTTAGCCTCGCCTTGGGTTTTATCTCAAGACCGAGCTCCGGCGCAAGAATAAGTTTGGTGTAAATTAAATGGCAAGTAAATACGAAATAAGTGCAAGTGTAATTAGTAAATGAGGAAGGTAACTGACCTCTCTAGCATTGAATGAGGTTGGGTATTTATAATACCACAACCACTGTACCTGGTCATCCTGGGAAGTGGTGAGCCGGTCTATGTCTAGACTAGGCCTTTAGGTTATTATTCATGTATAGGGAACCATGTCCCTGAGAAACCGAGACGACGGCGCATGCCTGGTTTTCACCATTAATCACCGGTCCGTGGTCATTACCTAGCTAGGTGATGGGATGTGTTGGTCTTTCCCGAGGTACTTTATTATTATTTTATGTGTGGTTCACTCCGGATGGCGTGAGTGAGTTTCGTCCGGAGTCAATCGTCCAGACACAAACACGAACAGTATATATGACAATTCAACATCACATGGCTTGTTAATTAACAAGTGTGCATCAAGAGGATAATTAGAACTTAGAAGTATCCCGATTTCATATTTTTTTTTGTCAATCAAGTCTTGATATATTATGAATAGATCGAAGCCACGTGATCAAGCAATACAAAAATTAGTTTATGCACACCTTTTTTCTTTTTTCTTTTTTTTTTTCTTTTTTTTTACACTTCTAAAAGTGTGAAAAATTTTATTACTTTATTAACATTTAATAATGTGTAAAAATTTGTTACATTAATAAGTGTGAATAAAATGTAAAACAATAGATTTTTCACACTTATGGTTGTGTTTGGCAAAAATTGATATTGCTGGTGCAGGTGCTGAAAAATATTAAAATTGTAGTTTTTTTTGTAGCGGTTTTGTTGCTGAAAAAGATTAAAATCAGTTAATTTGTGAAAAATAATCTCCATAATCTTTTAAAAGCTGGTTTTGAAAACCATTTTTTTGAACTTATTTTATTAAAATATTCACAATCTTAGTTTGCCAAATAAAGATTATTTTTGATCAAAACTTATTTTTCAATAATAATAATAATAATAATAATAATAATAATAATAATAATAATAATAATAATAATAATAATATCTTAAGCCTTCATAATTTTCCATAATGTCGCGCGTCAAACATGTCCTAAGTGTGGAGAAATCTAAAAAATGTCCAAAGTTATAAGTGTGAAAGTTATTTGTAGTGTGTATAATTTGTGTGTTACAAATAACCTTCATACTTATAAATGTGGAGAACTCTTTAACTTTTCACACTTAAAAGTGTGATTTTTCCCCCCCACAACTATGAGTGTAGAAAATCTTTGTTTTACATTTTTTCACGGTTATTAATGTAACTAACTTTTACACATAAAATTTTACACATTTTGAAAAAGTGTGGAAATAAAAGTGTGTAGAATGAACTACTTTTTTATAGTGAAGGTAGGTTTTAATATACCGTCGCGATCACATGGAATTAGGGGTGTTCATCGGTTCGGTTCTCGGTTAATCGGTTTATTCGGTTCAGGTTGTTCGGTTGAAAAGTTTTTTTTTGGTCATAACCGAAAACCGAACCGAACCGAACCGAAAATATTTATGACTGAACCGAACCAAGAACCAAACCGAAGTTCGGTTCGGTTATGGGTCAAAACTGAAAACCGAATTTTGTACTTAAATTACACCATTTATAAATTTTTTTAATTTAATTAGATATTTGGCAAAGAAAACACATTTCAAGCATAAAAAGTGTTTTTTATATTAGAATAAAATTTTAATGGTTTATATATATACATATATATATATATATATATATATATATATATATATATATATATATATATATATATATATATAAATTTGGTTTTCGGTTCAGATAGCCAAAACCATATCCAAACCGAAAACCGAATTTTTAATTCGGTTCGGTTCGGTTACAAGTTTGGTTCGGTTTTTCTTCGGTTCGGTTTTTGGTTTGTTCGGTTTATTATCTGAACCATGAACACCCCTACATGGAATCTAGACCCAAATGAGTTTAGTTGGGTTATATGGAAGAATAGTTACTTTTAGTCTAACAAATCCATTGAAACCTAACATACATCTTTAAAAATTTTGAAAGTGACCTAGGTTGACATATGAGGTGTTAAGAGTAATGCTAACCCTGTCCATTAGATAAAGAAGATGACCATATACACCCAACTAAACCCATTTGGGTCTAGATTGCCGGCTCTAGATAAACATCTCAATGGTGGCAATGGTTCACATGTAAAATCAGTGGATGCTATGGACTAATATATCTTGATTGATAAGTAAATCAATGGATGTTAAGTAAATACACTCGGACATATACACTCCGGTTGATTGATAGATTGACATTTAAAATTTTATATTATGGATACATTAGCAAGGCAACTTGCCATTATTATAATACAATATAAACGACCTAAAGGCTTAGAAATGACAACGGGGCCGAGTATGCGGGGAATGGTTGATACCATCCCTATCCCTAAAGTTAAATAGCTATCTGTGGAAACTAGAAGGGGGGGTTGAATAGTTTACCGGTTTTTAGTTTCGTTTTACTTTTTGGAAACTTAACGTGTAATCAAAAGATATATACTAATATGCAATAAGTAAAGAAGAGTTAGGAACAATCAAACCACAACACAATCGTTTATCGTGGTTCGGTCTACAAGGACTCTTTTTCCTTACCCTACTCCACGCCCCGAGTATCCAACTCGAGAGTTAATCTCACTAGTCAACAAGCTCCTTTAACACCGGTGGAGAAACCTTACACGTCGCTTACACAATCTTTTCCGACACAAAGCTAAATGTCGAGTTCTTTTACAAGGGCACAACCACTCCCGTTTCACTATGTATTTTGAGGACTAAAATACTAACCGATCACTCTATAATGAATACACTCAATGGAACAATAATAACAACACTAGTATACACACTTTGTACACTACACAAGTATT
This sequence comes from Artemisia annua, assembly GCA_014162995.1. Lineage (NCBI taxonomy): Eukaryota > Viridiplantae > Streptophyta > Magnoliopsida > Asterales > Asteraceae > Artemisia > Artemisia annua. The sequence goes on along the minus strand of LBNU01016648.1, from coordinate 72,500 downwards.
CCAACTTTGCTTGGAGACTTGAATGAATTTTGTGATCTTCTTGCTACAAAAGAATCTCACAAGAATGAAGTATGAATATGTTAGATGTAAGTATGGAGAGTATATGCAATGATATGTATTAGAAGTGATGAAAGAATAAGCTTGGAATGGCTTGCTATTTATAGGAAAACAAGATCAGTAGACCACGGATCCGACGGAACCAAACGTATGGTTCCGTCCTTGTTGTCGTTTGGATCCGTGGATCCCTGACAACATATCTTTCATAAAATCTTACAAATCTAACCAAAGATCTTACCATATCTTCCATGGATACATTGAGTGTATATCTAACTCAAATCTTCAACATATCTCAATAAGATCAAGCTACAATACAAGAAACATGATGCTATGTATGATGTAATAAAAGATTTCTAAATATGATTAAAAATCATTTTAACTAGAAGTAATAAGAACAAGTTAAAGGTTATGTTTATGTCTAAACAAAATGTGTAAAATACTTAAACTCATGTTTATAACTTGTTGCTAAACTTTACCTTATATTTTGTTGTTAACAAAACATGGTAAAAGATCGTAAAATATAAATAACGTTTTTAGGACGATATTTGTATTAACACTATCCTCATCCCCGTCCCCATCCCCGTCGGGGGTCACAATTAGGTCCCCATCCCCGTCCCTATGGGGAACGGGGATCCCCAATGGGGAATCGTTGATTTTTCCCCGTTACATAATTATAAGTAAGCCATATTATAAACAGATGATTGCACATATGTTTCTATTAAAAAAATACAGAACATCTAGGGTGTGTTTGTTTCATTAAGATGTTTTGTGTCTGAATCTGACTACCACATCTTACTAGTAAGATGTGGTTATAAAGTCTGAATCTGAATGAAATAATGTTTGTTTTTTATAAATGTCTTAATGATCTTAATTTTTCATTTTTTTAGTACATGCTAAATCAAAATTCTTACAAAACAAATTATAACACATAAAAGTTCGACCAAATAGTATTAATACTAATAAGACCATAATAAAATTGATTCAGCACAAAAATCATAAAACTCTAATCTATTTTGGCCCAAACAACAAACCCACTTAAGTAACCCTAAACCTAGTGATATACATAAGTTTAATCCTACACGCCTCTATCACTTCCACATACTTCCACTTTTGACTTCCTGGTTTCTTTCAACCTAAACTTAGCCACAATATTTAGTAAAACACAAGATATGATGTTCCTTGATGTTAATGTTATAACATACAAATTGAAGATCGAAAACCCCTTTTCCAAACCCACGAATGACAAACAAAAAATCCTGTGTAGTGTTTTGTTTTATCTCGGCTTAGATCTTTTTAAGGTGTCGGGTAAGGTGTATCTTCTTTGTTTGTTAAAGATCAATGATTCTTCCGTAAAAGTAAAAGCAAAAGTATATAAGGCTAAGAGGTAGTAAGAGGTACTAAGATATAATCACCACATCTTACTCGGTAATACATTTTAGATCTGACCGTGTCTGACTCATTAGAGAAAAACAAACAAGCTACACATCTGACCGCGTCTGACCAGTAAGATGTCAGACGTTAGTAAGACCTTTTTGGCAAAAACAAAAACACCTTAGATTGCTGATGTTTAGAAAACATTAACACATATAACAAAAAATCTTTCTTTGAAGAAAACCTATTATATCAACCTTGGATCATAAGTAAATATCAACCTTGGATCATATAAAACATATTATTTGAATTAACATATGCCTTATTAAAATAATTGATGAAAAGAAGTACATATAGAGAATGATGAAATCATGTTTCATAACATAATATAGACATATAATTTATTTTGTACATAAAATATATTCGGGGCTGGGTTCGAGGATCCGAGGGTATTATCATACCCGCCTCCATACCCGCTTTTCAGTATCGGGGATTCCCCGCCCCCATCGCCATACCCGGTCAACTCGAGGATTACCCGGTCAAATCGGTGTTGGGTATCGGATTCTCCATCGGGTTCGGAGTCTTTTGTCATCTCTATAAAGGCTTAAAGCAAGTTGCATTTGTCATGTATTTTATTTTCGAGAAAATGCTAGAATCATATAAATTTTACAAAAAAGTATTCATACAATGACATAAAATGTTTATTTGTGGATGTATATAAGAGAGAATATTGTGTGGATATTTTGTTTATGAATCTTTTATGGTTCTAGTATTTTCCTTTTTATATTGATTTTTTTTTCTAATTTTTATTTTAATTTTTTTTCACAAGATTTTAAATTTCTTAAACTTCTTTGTTTGACAGTGATAACATCAAATTTACCCATGATTTATGTGTTAATTTCCTCCTAAAATGCTCATCTTTTCTATTCATATGAAGAATATATACTCTTATTTCTTCCTATTTTGGTTTCAGGGCAAAGATAAGTAAAAGAACGAACATACGCGAAAATGGAAGGACTTTGGAGCAAATATGTGGAAATTATGGATTCTGCACTCACTACGGCGTAGAGGTTCATCTACCTACGCCGTAGCAAGGCTTTATGAAGATTACGGCGTAGAGGTTCATCTACCTACGCCGTAAGAAGGAACTTATGAAGACTACGGCATAGCCCATCCTCTGGCTACGGTGTTGAAGTCCACTAAAGGGCTCTACGGAGTAAGCAACTCTCCAGCTACGACGTAGGTCCCAATTTGAGGCAGTAAAGAACTTTCGTGGCCAATGGTGAAGTTACGGCGTAGTTTCCAACATAACTACGCCGTAGAAGTGAATATTTACACTAGCTACGTCATAGCATGCTGAATCAGCTACGCCCTAGCAATAATTTACACTAGCTACGCCATAGTTGGAAATCAGCTACGCCATAGCAAATATTTACAATAGCTACGCCATAGTTGGAAATCAGCTACGGCCTAGCAATAATTTACACTAGCTACGCCATAGTTGGAAATCAGCTACGCCGTAGTTGGTTCGAACCCTATAAATAGAGGCCGAATTCTGCACTATTGATCATCCTTCTTCCTCCCTTTCAAAGGGGCGATTAAGGCACCATCTCAGGGCATCTTCCAGCAGCAACCAACCACTTCCCAAGGGAGAATTCACTTGTAATCATCATCATCATTAACCTTACATCAAGTAATTTGTATCAAACACTATGTTCAATTCAATCTATGTTTTATTCATTATTGTTGGTATAGTTTACTATATGTTTGGCTAATCACCTCTTGGTGTTAGCCTTTTTATGAAATTATTATTGTTATGATTTAGTTTTCTACGCATCTATTATCTATTGTTTGTATACTTTCATGGCGAGGCTTGGGACACTCTAGTTCCCGTAGTGATTAGCATTGGTTGTTCCCTAGAGACTTGTGGAATTAACCCTAGGAAGCAAGTCGCTAGGGATGTGACTTGGTGATAGCAATATCACCATACACGTGCGAATTAACCCTAGGACCACCTACCGATGCTAGACCCTTAACGGAGTTAAAGGGGTGTAAGATCTGACCATGCCGCATTCGTTAGACTTGTCCATGTTAGTAGAGGCACTTAATGACTCTTACATTTTCGTACCGATGAACCCAAGGCTTTACAATAGTTTTGGATAGGACAAGGTGTAAGATAGACGTAGGTGATTTAACCCTCTGATCCGAAATGAATTTAATCCCCAGACGATATGATAGGATGCACCGTTACTTTTATTACTGAAAATAGATTACCATATGACCATTGGTCACTAACAATTACCTTGGTGAGGAATCTAGGATCATAGGGTAGACAAATTGACCATAGGAGTCTACCGACTTTATAACGGTTAGAGAACTAATCCTAATAATAACAAGAGTAGTAATTAGGTTAACTTTACTTCTCCCTATTGATTCTCTTATAGTTATTTACTTGTTTTCGTTATTTACTTTCATTATTTTAATTATATATTCAACTCATAAACCCCTTTTATAAACGTGACATAGACTCCAATTAGGATCCAAACTCATAGCTCTTGGGACGACCTCGGCTTTACCAACTAGCTATACCACACACGATCGGATACACTGTCCGTTAGTGCGTAAAGGTAGACCTTAGGTAAACGAGACTAATATAAATATTAAAACCTGGTCAGTAAAACCTGCATCAAGTTTTTGGCGCCGTTGCCGGAGAGCTATTAGGATTTTAATTTGAGTCTTTTTAGTTTTTAGTTGTTTTTATTTTTTTTATAATTTTTGTTTTCTTTCTTTTGTCTCTTCTGTTTTCTTTGTTTCGTGAGTATATTTCAAGTAATCATGGAGATGGAGCCAGACATTGATTACATGACATTGAATGAGTACTTGGAGTATGAGTGCGAGAAGGAAGAAGCATGTATGAGGAATCGAAGGTGTAGAAGGTCTTATACGAGACTGCCTCCTTCAAAGCCTGTCTATCAATCTCCCCAAACATATACCAATAGGTGTTATGTATCTCCTCATGTGTACGATGAGATGGACATGGATAACATGACCATTCAAGAATATGAATGGTATATTGCCAATCAATGTCGAGAAGAGAATAATCACACCCACATGGAAGATCCAGATTCCGTCAAAAATGAGGAAATCAATACCGTGCGTGTTGATGAAGAATTTGGGGATGTGGACCATGGAGGTAAGGACCTTTTTGACTTTCCTACTTCTCCTATTGCTAATGTTTCTGCTAGTGTCTGTAAACAGGATGTTGATAATTTCGTTATCAACATTACAATTGAGAAAGTGGATGTCAAAGAAGAACGTAATGAACGGGGAGTTGATCGTTATTGGGACATGGCAGAGGAAGATTTTGAAAGGCTCATTCTTACAATGACAACCATGCTACATTCAGTTGACCCAAAGCCGCCGATGCAACCGTACATGCTGCCGGTTACAAATCCTAATCAATTTAATGAGAAGGAATTTGGAGGGGAAATTCTGACTGACATGGAGATAAATGTGTTGAGTAAGACGATTATTCTGCCTCATCTTGAAGTAAACCATTCATCAAAACCATCAACTAAGATGGGTAAGGTAATGTGGGAAATAACATTCATTTCGAGGTATGATTTTAGTTTATCATTTCCCTACACTATAGCAACTTCACACCCTTACGGTGTTTATTGCTACTTTCACCCACACTTGATTTCAAGTGAAGGGATGAACACCCTTTTACTCAGTAAATAAGGGTGTCGTCAAGCTCGTGACTCGAACAAAAACAAGCGCTTCGTGGGAGGCACCCCATGCCTATCTTTGTATTTTTAGTTTTTTTAGCATTTGATTTTATTAGCATAGTTGGTTTGGTATGTTTTGTATAATCATTTTGCAGGTAATAGAGAAAGGTGGACGGTGGAGAAGCTAAAACTAGAGTTTTCACTCCAATTATTTTCCTTAGAAGACATCTACGGCGTAGCTCCATTCATAACTACGCCGTAGCACACTCCAGGTGACAGACTTGTTTGATTTTATCACCTACGGCGTAGTCCAACATTATGACTACGCCGTAGCTTTCTCCTGTACCAATTAAATTTTAAAATTTTTATAACAAACATACTTGAACTTGTATTAGTTTTTAAATGAACTTTGCGGGTGTGTTCCCTGTAAACCCTCACGAGACTTCACTCGTCCACTTGGGACACCATGTGGTTTAAAAGGCTTGTTGCATACGCTAAATGCAACTGTGATTCCTACAAAAGTGAGTTAGATTTTATTTTGTTTCATTTTTATTTCTATACATTTCGTGCTATTTTTGCTTTTATCCGGATTTATGCTTTGTTGGTATTAGTTTTCTTGCTAGCTCACATGTTTGTGAAATGTGATGAGGTGCATAGCTACAAGAAAACACTTTATATTCGATCAAGTTGAGTGCCGAGATGGTAATGTGATGATGGAGATGGATCTTGCTCGAGGAGGCACGTTTGATGCATGATACATAAAGTGTCGTCTATTGATTATACCAAGCAAATCCAGGGGAGTTTTCCGTTCCTTTTCTAACCCTTCCTATTTTTCATTTTTATGCTTAGTATGACCCAAGTGGGGGGAAGGGATTAGAAATAAAACAACCACTTGATTATACTTGCCTTATTTTTCTAGTTTCTAGTGAAAAGTGTTTCATTAATAAAATTTTGACATGTTTTTCATTAGNGCCAACGTGTCAGATACGCGTCACCATCATCATACGTGGCCAAATTAATGCATATGATTGGATAGAACGAGCTAGAAGGCTGAAGAAGATGAGGATGAAGAAATTCGTGAAATTTCTAGTGGGAAATGGATAGAGAAAGAAGATAAGGTCTCTGGGATGTTCTAGCAATCTTCCAACCGCCATTGAAGACCTATAAATAGACCCCTTGCTCATTGGATTGAAGTCGTGTAGGATTTAAGTTATAGCATAGGTGTTAAAGCTTTCAAAAAACTCTTGTATTCAGCTCTTGTAATCAAGGTTTTAGTGTTTTAATAAAATCAAGTTTTCTATTTAAGGTTCTTTTACTTTACTGCTTTTTACAATTCAGCTTATTTATATTTCTGCTTATTTAACTTAAGTGCTTATTTACCTTAAAGTCCTCTTTAATATTTAGTTTAACTTAGTATCCTTTTCTGCTTTCCTTATAAAATAAAAAATAAATAAATAAAAAATAATAATAATAATAATAATAATAATAATAATAATATATAGTAATTCAGCTGAGGTGAAAAGCTCCTATAAGCTCTACATACCTCTGGATAAGCTCATTTAGCTCTACTATAGCTAAAGTGAACTTATTCCTTCCACTTCCTTGTGCATTTCCTTTAGCAGCCTTCATACAAGTAAGTTCTCCTTTAATTTCCTGCACTCTTCTTTAAAGTAGCTTATTTAGTTGTAATATAGTTTATCTCTGATAGTTTCTGCTTAATATAGTGACTTAATTGCTTTAGGATAGCTTTTATATGCCTTAAGATAAAATTTCATTTTCATCATTCTTGTTTAGTGAAAACTGCATTTGTAGGTTCTTGGTGTTTTCTGTGTGAAATTTTTGTTTATTTAGCTTCAATATTAGTTAAATAATCTGTGTGAGTCATTAAATTGGTAGGAATAAGCTTAAAACCTAAAAACATAGTGTAAACTAGCAATTAAGGGGTGTTTGGTTTAAGTTTATTTTTGAGGTTCTAGTGGTTAATAGGTTTTAACTTTAGCTCAGTCACCTTCATCAGTCCATATTAGGCTAGAATAAATCATAAAATTGCATACCTTATTACAAAAAGTCAAAATTCCACTTAAAGATTAATTCTGCCTTGGTAAAGTATAATCTGTCATAAATTTTAGGTACATTCCATAGCATTAGTATTTAGGATTAGTTTAACTAGGCTCAAATATAATCACTTGCATCCATTAAGTAGGATTAAGGTTTTAAAATTCACCTAGGTCAACTTTAGGGTCATAATAAAAAGTCAAAATTAGCTATTAACTGTGTGCAGAACAGGCTCACTTAGCTGACTTTAGGGCTATAATTCTTGGGGTTAGAATTGTTATTCGGGTCTGATATTGCATCTAGGGTTAGTCCACATAGCATACTTTAGTTTTCAACCAGATTTACTCATTTCCAAACACAATTACTAGGGTAATTTTGCTCAAGAAGTTTGTCCCATTTCACACATTCAGCAGAAACAGATTTTGGCCAAAGTTCTTAGGATAAATTAGGTGTCAATTAGGGCTTTAAATTTAGGGCTTTTGTGGTTTTTAGATAATATCCTAGGTCATATTTGTCTGTTTTTCATTAGATTTAAGTTTAGGGCTTATTAAGTGCTTAAAAATAAGCTGTTAAGTAGGGTATTTGCACTGTTTCTAGGGTAAACTGCATAAGTACTTATTCAGCTTATTTTTGTGCTTTTCTGTGACTTCTGTGTTCCTTAGTGCTTATTTAGGATAGTGTAAGGTTCTGTGAAAGTTTTGCTAAATTTGCTTATCAATTGCTTAAAAAGTGCTTATTTCCCAACTGCTTATTATGTCCAAACAGCTTATTAGGGTTTCAAATTAGCTTTTCTTATTTTTCCTAGGTTCCTTAACTTATTTTAGAATTTCCATAAAATTTTCAGAATTTTCCAAGTTGTTTTGCTATTTTTCTTATTTAATTTTAGTCTTTAAGTACTTTTTAATTACTTTTAATTAATAATAATTAAATAAAAATCCAAAAAAAATATATATATAGTTTTCTGTTTTAAAAGTAGTTTTTAATAGTTTTATAATTTTAGAAAAATAAATTTTACTTTTCAAAATTATTTTCCTTTTATTTAGTATTTTTAATAATTATTAATAATTAAAATTAGTTTAATTAATATTTTAATATATAAAAAGTATAACAAGGATATAATTTAAGTTTTAAAATTTAGTTTAAAGTAATTTAGGATTTTAAAAAATTAATTTTCAATTTTCTTAAAAATATTTTCCTTTTAGTTTAATTAAATTAGTTTTTAAGTAGTATTAAATTAATAAAAAGTAAAATAAAAGTATTTGAAATAAAAGTAAAGTTTAAATTTACGTTTTCTACCCTTAGGAATTTAGAATTTGCATTTAGGACTTAGGTTTTCCCTAGTTGACTTAGTTTTTCCCGAGATTAGCTCGGGAATTTAGGATTCAATCCCGTTTTACGTTTAGGTTTTTATTTTCGCGTCTTACGTATTTTTCCGTGCTTTCCGTGTTTATTTGTTTTTACGTGTTTTTATTTGTAGAAATTTAGGGTTCCCTTAGCCTGCACGAACGATTCACTTCACGNTTTTAGAGCACATAAATTTTTTCCATTGATGATGAAGGCCGAGTTAATGCATCCCATTTGCCTAGTTTATGGAGATTATGAGGCACTACATTACATTTTATATGCATTAACTCGTGTATTGAAGTTATTGAAGACCCCTTGACTCTTAACCCTCGAATTTTGTTATGGGATTGAATGCGACTAGTGATGGGGCGATTGTGGACTTTAGGAATCTATTTGTTTCGTGTCTTTTTGTTAACACCCATCAAATGTTTTCCAATGTCTTTATCCTACCCTTATCATTCCTTACCTTTAGCTTATTCGAGTTAAGGAATTGGGCAGTCACAAGTGTCTCGTTCATGGATTTAACCCCGTAAGCCTTATTGTTGTGTCAACCCATTTGCCTTTCGGAATAGCTGCATTTATAGACTCTAGTGGTGGAGATTAGTATCTTTGCCAAGCCTATGATAGAATACTCGCCATGACTGAGCAGTTGAGTGATCACCCCTAAATAAACACATAGATTAGTGAGAGAGTGTGTGATTTCAATTCCCTTTTCATGAGGTGCTCGGTTTGGAAATTTCTAACTTAGGTAATTTTTAAACTCATATCTTCCAAAACATCTTCGGANCTGCATTTATAGACTCTAGTGGTGGAGATTAGTATCTTTGCCAAGCCTATGATAGAATACTCGCCATGACTGAGCAGTTGAGTGATCACCCCTAAATAAACACATAGATTAGTGAGAGAGTGTGTGATTTCAATTCCCTTTTCATGAGGTGCTCGGTTTGGAAATTTCTAACTTAGGTAATTTTTAAACTCATATCTTCCAAAACATCTTCGGAGATATCTTTTTATAAATAATTTGAAAGGTCTACTTGAGGACAAGTAGAGTTCAAGTGGGGGGATATTTGATAACATCAAATTTACCCATGATTTAAGTGTTAATTTCCCCCTAAAATGCTCATCTTTTCTATTCATATGAAGAATATATACTCTTATTTCTTCCTATTTTGGTTTCAGGGTAAAGATGAGTAAAAGAACGAACATACGCGGAAATGGAAGGACTTTGGAGCAAATATGTGGAAATTATGGATTCTGCACTCACTACGGCGTAGAGGTTCATCTACCTACGCCGTAGCAAGGCTTTATGAAGATTACGGCGTAGAGGTTCATCTACCTACGCAGTAAGAAGGAACTTATGAAGACTACGGCATAGCCCATCCTCTGGCTACGACGTAGAAGTCCACTAAAGGGCTCTACGGAGTAAGCAACTCTCCAGCTACGACATAGGTCCCAATTTGAGGCAGTAAAGAACTTCTGTGGCCAATGGTGAAGTTACGGCGTAGTTTCCAACATAACTACGCCGTAGAAGTGAATATTTACACTAGCTACGCCATAGCATGCTGAATCAGCTACGCCCTAGCAATAATTTACACTAGCTACGCCATAGTTGGAAATCAGCTACGCCATAGCAAATATTTACACTAGCTACGCCATAGTTGGAAATCAGCTACGGCCTATCAATAATTTACACTAGCTACGCCATAGTTGGAAATCAGCTACGCCGTAGTTGGTTCGAACCCTATAAATAGAGGCCGAATTCTGCACTATTGATCATCCTTCTTCCTCCCTTTCAAAGGGGCGATTAAGGAACCATCTCAGGGCATCTTCCAGCAGCAACCAACCACTTCCCAAGGGAGAATTCACTTGTAATCATCATCATCATTAACCTTACATCAAGTAATTTGTATCAAACACTATGTTCAATTCAATCTATGTTTTATTCATTATTGTTGGTATAGTTTACTATATGTTTGGCTAATCACCTCTTGGTGTTAGCTAGCCTTTTTATGAAATTATTATTGTTATGATTTAGTTTTCTACGCATCTATTATCTATTGTTTGTATACTTTCATGGCGAGGCTTGGGACACTCTAGTTCCCGTAGTGATTAGCATTGGTTGTTCCCTAGAGACTTGTGGAATTAACCCTAAGAAGCAAGTCGCTAGGGATGTGACTTGGTGATAGCAATATCACCATACACGTGCGAATTAACCCTAGGACCACCTACCGATGCTAGACACTTAACGGAGTTAGAGGGGTGTAAGATCTGACCATGCCGCATTCGTTAGACTTGTCCATGTTAGTAGAGGCACTTAATGACTCTTACATTTTTGTACCAATGAACCCAAGGCTTTACAATAGTTTTGGATAGGACAAGGTGTAAGATAGACGTAGGTGATTTAACCCTCTGATCCGAAATGAATTTAATCCCCAGACAATATGATAGGATGCACCGTTACTTTTATTACTGAAAATAGATTACCAGATGACCATTGGTCACTAACAATTACCTTGGTGAGGAATCTAGGATCATAGGGTAGACAAATTGACCATAGGAGTCTATCGGCTTTATAACGGTTAGAGAACTAATCCTAATAATAACAAGAGTAGTAATTAGGTTAACTCTACTTCTCCCTATTGATTCTCTTATAGTTATTTACTTGTTTTCGTTATTTACTTTCATTAGTTTAATTATATATTCAACTCATAAACCCCTTTTATAAATGTGACATAGACTCCAATTAGGATCCAAACTCATAGCTTTTGGGACGACCTCGGCTTTACCAACTAGCTATACCACACACGATCGGATACACTGTCCGTTAGTGCGTAAAGGTAGACCTTAGGTAAACGAGACTAATATAAATATTAAAACCTGGTCAGTAAAACCTGCATCAGACAGCCACATTACAATTTAAGTAAGAATATTCGAAATATTATTACTTTTACAACCTTCATTTAATAACACGTGGGTACACGGTTTAAATTTTCATATATGTAACTGACATACATACTCTTAGTATTTGCAAGTATAATCATGAAACTAGCCTGCACAATGGGTCGGAGCCATGAAACTAGTATAATTATATCATAAATTTATTGTTGGTGGAAAGATGTACATATATTTCTATTCTGTTTTAATGATGATAAAAATATATAACGGGACCTTTATAATCGTTAATGATAGCTAAAAACAATATTGTTGTGTTTGTTTTCTTTTCCGTTAATTCTTTCAATACTTTACTTACTTGCATATTGATATATATTGTTTGTATGCTTATACACGCTTGTTACTTAACTTGCACTTAACTCACTTAAACTCTATGATGTTGCTATTCACTGAATGTGAGGAATGTCAACTGCATTTTAGTGATAGAATGTTGTTGTGTCTGTTATTAGTAACTCCATAAAGAAGTTTCCTGCTTTGGGGTGGATTATCCATAGAAGTGGTGTTTGGTATTCTGAATCTATGTCATTTTCACTGCGCATAACAGTAATCATTAGATGGAATATTGTGAGGTGTGATGCTTATTCAATAGCAGTATATAATATCTCCAAGGAATTACGAAGGAAATACGTAAAACCCGAGTCGTTATCCCATGAAGGAGTGAATGGAACTTGTGATTTCGTTGTGTGATTCGTGTCGTGAATAGTGGTAAAAGAGATATATTGGATAATTATAACTATGGAAAGTAAATCTACACTAATAAGTATAAAACAAAACACGTAAAATGATAATGTAAAGCAATTAATCCTAAATCGTAATTAAAACTAAAAATGAGCGTTATAAACGTAAGTGCACAAGATAAAAAGTGAATTAAAAGGAATACTAATCCTATGGGTATGAAAACAATTTTCCTACATACTATATGACAAAAGTAAATTTCCAGAGAAAGAAAAATATTTATTTGACTTTTTATTTAATTATTATGATTTAAAAACTCTTTTAAAGAAATAAAATGATTAAAAATATTCTAAAACTTTTTTGACAAATACTTTAAACTAATCTAATCTTAGGAAAAATAAACACTCTGAAAAATCAGTATGTAATTAGCTAAAAATAAGCAAAACAGAAAAATAAGCTATAAAAGGCTAAATGTTTATAAAAGAATTGATTGTGAAAGATATGTTGCAAAAGACCCAAGGGCAAGTTTGGTTCTGTGTGCGTGTGTTCTGGGGTGTGGAAATAGTATAGGTCACAGATTCGAACCTGGCCTATACCTTTTTGCTAACTTATTATTTTTATTTTTATTTTATTTTTAATTTTCTTTTGAAATCTGTAAATAAGCAAGAAATAAGGAATTTTTGTGAAGAGAAAAGTTTTTAAAGGATAAAATAAGCAAGGAAAAAGCAGAAGTGTAAAACAGATTTGAAATAAAGCTAAAAGAAAAAAATTTGAAACTGAATAAGCTGGTTTAGAAGCTAAATACCAAAAGCTGATGCCTAAATAAGCTACTAAACCTTAAGTCCAACCTAATTAAGCAAAGTTAACTAAATAAGCAGTCCTATAAAATCAAATAAGCTCAGAAATCACAATTTAAGCAAAAGCCAAAACTGAACCTAGTAGTCCTTGTAGCCTAATTAAAATCCTAAAAATAAGCTAAGAAACCATAAGCTTATACCTTAATAGCTGCTACAAGCCATAGTCTATGCTATAAGCTATCTAGAAAACCAAAGTGGGGGTAATAATAAGCTAATATAGACTGTTAATACAAATATCGCCTAAAAACGTTAGTTATATTTTACGATCTTTGCTAAATTTTGTTAACGACAAAGTGTAAACCTTAAATTTTAGCAAAACATAAATATAACCTTAAGTCTTTCTTAATTAGACTTTATCTCAACTAATCATCACATTTGCTACATTTACATTTCACATTATACATAACATTTTCACATTTCTAAAAATAGAAAATGTTGTATGACATCATGATATGCATCATGTGTAAACTTAGAAAGATTTCCAAAATCTCTAAGTTGACTTTGTAAGATCTCATGCATATTTTGGAAAGATTCTTACTCAACATATCTCATGGCTGACTTAGAAGGATCTTGATTATACTTGTCATAGATATAGAAAAATTTCTTGAAGACTTGACTGTCAGACCTGGCGGAACCCTTTGGGTACAATGGCGGAACCCTTTATTTGGTTCCGCCTGACCCACCAGTCTGCTATCTTGTTTTGGCTATAAATAGCAAGCCACACTCAAGAAATCCTTCATCACCTACAATCATAACTTGCATATACTCTCTCATTTCATTCATCTAACTCAGTAATATTTCATTTGTGTGAGATTCTCTTGTAGCAAAGAAGTTCACAAGTTCATACGAAAGTTACAAGTTCCAACACATCTAAAGACCTTTTAGGAACAAGTGATACTTCTACACTGGTGGTCCCACATTTAGGACGCCAGATGTAAACTTTAGAGTCCTATGCAGATCTTAGCAATCTGCCAGAACATTTATGAGAGGATTCACAATTTTGATTCTCAGTGATTGAATGGAAATTCCTGCCAGGGTCAACATCAAACAGCCCTGACAGCAGGTCACTTCGGTAATCTCTTGTGGGTTATGCTTAGTGTTCGCGGTGGTTTCAAATGGTCTACAGTCGTGGGGTGATCTCCAGCGATTCACCCAATCGTTGATCTACTTCGGTAGATCTTGTAAGCTCTCTCAAGGGCATCCGATTTAGGAACGGCCTTGGTAAGGGTTAGAGAGAGTTTTCACACTATGCTGTTAACGATCTCTAATTCCGAACCTGTAAGTACTGGATGTTTATTACTAACCGTTTTCATGCAGCTACCCTTACCTCATTATTATCATCACCACCACACTAGTTTCCACATGCTCATACATACATCACGAAGTCAAAGAAAAGTTCTCATCAAAGATCAAAGCAAAGAAATGTTTAAAGAAAGATTCTACGTTATGAGAAAGAATCTACAAAGTATAGTGACAAAGATCGGTGTGAAAGAACAGGAACAACAAATGTATGTATCTCAAAGACTAAAGACGTATGAGCATGTTGGAAAGGCATACAACCACCTGAGACTAAGAAGTGACAAAAGGCAGACAACACCATCATATGATCAAAGGCAAGAACGATGAAAAGTCATTTATCAAAGATCACAAAGCATGAAGGAACAATGACTTAAGACTAGTCTACAACGACACACATAGTTCAAGACAAAGAAGACAGAAGACCTAATCATGTGGAGCATCATTCGAATGACCACCCCTTAGGGGGAGATTGTTAGCATTAAAGAAATGCATTAAGAAGTGACGGTCATTCTCGAACTAGTAACTTTGAGACGTGTTGTAATTTTATGTAATTGAATAGTTAATGAGATCGTGGATTGGGCTAAGCTAATAGGTTAGTAGCTTAAGTAATATTAGCCTTATATCTTATGTAATCAACAAGCCCAATCCACTCCATGAACAAGTCCATTGAAAGCCCATGGCAAAGCCCATGTGGCTTATGCTAGGAACTATATAAGCCTATACACACCTCATTTGTGTGTGAGCTTGAGAGTGTGTATGTGTGTGCTCTCTCTAGTAATAATATACATGTTCTTATTTTCATCTCTTGTTCTCTTACATTCGACATACATATTTACTTAAGCCACCATACGAGCTAAAGATATTAAGTGATAGAGTTGATATATTAGGTCCTAACAGTACTCAACCAAGCACATAACAAACCCATTATCCCTTTCCTACCCCATCCCCCTCATCACGTCCAACATTCTCATCAGGCCCATTTACATTTACCCCTACAATAGGCCCACCATTTGTCCTTAAGTTACCCGTGTTTTCTTTTTCGGTATAAGCATCAACTCCACGTTTTGAATCTCCCTAGGTAGGAGGAGTACATGACTATGACTCGTCCTGATTATGGTTCGGGTGTTGCTAGGCCTAAGTTTGACAAAGAGACCATATTTGAGTTGAAAGGTGAATTTCTCAAGGAGTTGCGTGAAAACACCTTCAGCGGATCGGAGCACGAAGATGCTAATGAGCATGTGGAAAGGATCCTTGAGATAGCAGATTTGTTCACAACTAAGGATGTGACTATTGACCAACTAATGCTTCGTGTTTTCCCTATTTCACTTACAGGAGCTGCTAATAGGTGGCTAAAGACTGAACCAGCTGGTTCAATTACTGAGTGGGAAGACTTGAAGAAGAATTTTTTGAAGAAATATTGCCCGCCTACTCGTACCGCTAAGAAGATGGAGGCTATCAATAATTTCAAGCAAGATCCTGATGAAACTCTATATCAGGCTTGGGAGCGATTCAAAGATCTATTATTGAAATATCCTCAACATTATCTAACAACTATGTAGGAGGTGATTTTATTTTATCAGGTTCTGGATGTGCCTACTCGACAGATTTTGGATTCTAAGGGAGCTGTACCTTAAATGATTGCAGTAAATGCTAGGAAGGCCATCCAAGAAAAGGTTGATCGTTCTCAGAAGTGGCATAATGGAACCTCTGCTAGAACTAAAAGCATTGATACTTTTGATGGAAATGCTGCTATTCAAGCTCAGTTGAACAAACTTAGTAGAGATCTCAATAAGGTGGTTGAGAAAGTATATGTTACTAAGGTTGGTTGTGAATTATGCAATGGACCTCATTACACTAAGGATTTTCCATCCAAGAAAGAAGGAGAGACTTGAAGAAGCATACTACACCCAATTTGGCCAGCCATTTCAACCATCAGGAAGGTATAAAGCAGCTGCTCCAGGATACTTCCAAAGAGACAAAGGGAATTCATCGTATCAAGAAAGAAGACAAACTTTGGAAGAATCCATGAAGCAAATGATGGCTGATGCTGCCAAGAGACATGAAGAAAACGCTGCTTTGATCAAAGAAGTCCGTTTTTCAACCGATGCTTCCATCACAAATCATCGAGCCTCGATCAAGGCATTGGAGTTACAAATCAGACATATAAGCAAGGTACTTCAAGAAAGGGGATCTGGAAGTCTACCAAGCTCAACTAACCAATCCAAGAGACCATGTCAAGGCAATCAACACTATTGAAGAAGTCACGCCTTGTGTACCTTTTCCTGGGCGTTTGTTGGGTGATTATGACGCTGAAAAGCCTAATTCTTCTTTAACTCTTCCATAAGTTTGAGAAGATTGCTCAAGGAGAAGTCAAGGATTGAAGAAAGATTAAGGCTACTATGAAAGAAGAGTGCTCTGCAACTGATCACAATCTATACCTACTGAGAATACATCAACATCCCATCATGGTAATGTCTCTAACTTCTTCCACCACATTTACTTCATGGATTTTGCCTTTAACATTTACCCTAAGCTCTTCATGTATCAATCCTTTGTTGATCGTGTGAATATGAACCCTACCGTATATCTTGCTTTGTTTTCATTCGAGACTACAATTATGTATTACAAGAATGCTTCCATGCATAGACGCAATTTTTTTGAACATTTTTTCGCCCCAACACGATATTGGGAGCCCTATTATAGTGATCCAAGTTAATCTACCTGTCGTCCTATGTAAACTTTCACTACCTCTTAGCTTGTGCAACCATCTTCTCAAATCATGTTCTTTATCTTTTAGAACGTTACTCGCCATATTCTCATTCTCCATCCCCACCATGACTTCTAAACCGCCCAACAACTTCACGTCAATCTTGCCGAGACCTTGGTCTTCATATAATACGGGTAATTTCAAAATAAAGCACATTGCTTTAACCTCCCCTACCACTTCCCAAAACCTCGCCATTACATTCGTTTTCCTCAGCAAGGATAGTCCTTCCCACAAACTGTTTTTCGTTCCCTGGGTTGAACTTTTCTGAATTTACTGTTTGCCATTGTTAGTCTCATTGCCTCTATTACTTTCACCATTGACCACTTTCGCGAAACTACGTTTATCTCTATTCACTGTCTTAGATTCGTCTCACTGTCAGCCTTCACTTTTCATGGCGTTGAACCATCCTCTTCATCCTACTCCTTCGTCCCTCACTCCTTCATTTCCACCTCCTTTCCTACCATAGTCGTTCCTCTCAAATCTTTATTAGTAATTGTCTGAACAAACTCTCCTCATCATTAACGAATTTGTACCTAACAAAACATCTCGGTCCATTGCGTAGTCTTCTTTGTGCCATGAACATATCGAACACCGTACCATATTTTTTAAAGATCATCCATAAGTTCCCCATTCCCCACGCCTCCGGGAGTTAAAAAAATGAACGAAATCGCCGAGTTACGCTTCCCCCGGTATAGTTATATCCTAAGATTGCCATCTATTTTCGTCTTGCCTTGATCTCAGACATTCGAAATTTCTCGAGGATAATCTCTCTTTTTCATAGGAATTTCTAAACGTAGTTTTCTCTCTCACATAGTTTATTTTCTCTCTCACCTTTGATCAAACATCCATTCAATAAGTAACTATCAGTTTCAAATTTAGTTATGTAAGTATAAGAATAAATTAATTAGTCTATTAAGTAAGAAATATTAAAGGTAGCAAGGGCCATTTTTTAGGGGATGTAATTTGCACATTTTATTTGCACACTTACTATACAAGTAACCAAAGAATGATAAAAATAAAATAAAACTGTATAATGAACTAATTGAAGTATCCTAAAAAAAAAAAAAAAAAAAAAAAAGTGTAAGTCGATTGCCATTTTTTAGTTGATAAGAACGTGATTTGTCACTAATGTGGAGCCGTGGAGGTAACGATATAAAATTTGAATAAACAACTCAAGAATAAACTTTCCTCCTTTACGCAAATTGCACCCGGTACTCCATCGACATAAAAAAACTCTAACTCGAATAGTCCATGTTGTTTTACCACATTTGGTAAAAATAGAGTCCAGGCAGGCAATCTATTCTAAAATGTGAATAATTTAATACGTTACGGTCTCAACTTATTTATTTATGTGGTTATTTATCATTCATATAAAATAAATACAGTGAGACGAAACTGATAGAGACTCCTCCCACTGTGGCAAATCTCTGCCAGATAGCCTATCCCCTCTATCTCTCTCCCTCTCTCACACACATTTACTATGTGAAATAAAACAAACAACAAAAACAAATTCTCTCAAACACCTTTTGTAGAATAATTGTCTCACTAATTTCACAATGCCGTTATAGTTACTTCTATGTAAGTTTTGTTTTTTTAACATTTGTGTTCTTATATTTATATTTATATATTTTTGTTGTTGTTGTTGTTGTTGTTGTTGATTGTATTCGTGTGATCTGTTTATTCAGTTGAGTTTTTTGTGCAATTTGTTAGCAAGATCTGGCATAATGTTAGTGATGAATGTTTTTTAGTTGTTAAAAGTTTAGCTTAGATGATGACAATTTAGCCCAGAATGCCCGTTTAGCCTTCAGATTGTTATTAAGGATTTAGCGAAATGACAATTAAAGATTCTATGTTAGGTAAAGTTTTAGGTGGCACTTGTGTGTTTAGTTTTTGGTATTTGTTAGAAAGAATTATAGGTGTCATTTGGCAGTAATTTTCTGATAATCCAGAAAATGAGCCAAACGCGGACAAATGGTTAGTTTGTGAACTCATTTTCCCGATTATCAGGAAATTACTGCGAAATGACAGTTCAGCGTAGATTGCCCGTTGGTCCCTTAGAATTGTTATTGATGAGTTTGAATTAATTGAGGCAATAAGCTGAGAATGCGTGTTGGTCTTCCAGAACTATTAATTTGTGAGCTCGTTCTGCCCGTTTTTCTTTCTCCTGTCTCTCGTAGTCTCGTGCTAGCTATGGTCTTTGCTGTTTCTAGAAGTTTGTGGCTGAGTAACTGTGTTAATGATTAGCTACTGGCTTGCAAGTTTTGTTAATTGCAGCCTGCAAGAAAAAAATCCATAATTTTGAGGGACGAAGAAAAAATTAGCCTTACATGGGTTTGGTCGATTAAGGTGCCATTTATGTCTTTCTGAAATTAGCAACATAAGGTTGAAATGTTAAGATTGGATATCAATCATAAGGCCGATACAATTTAACAACTTCACAGTGGTATTGTTTTAAGCTGCAGAAGTCCAATATGTTGGGAAATATTGTTTAATCATTTGACTTGGTATAGGTAAAGGAATTTTGATTAGTTCTCTTTAAATGATTGATTTAAGTCATGGGCTCCCACTCCTTTAACATCGTTTAGAAAATGCAATTTAAAATTCCCTTTAAGATGTTAAAGTCAACTCAGGGAGTTTACTAACAAATATCCTCTTTTAAACAACCAAAAAGCGTGATAGTTGCTGAATTTTCAATAAATTTTATGTGCCAAATTGTCAAATTATCCAAAGCCTTAATGTGGAAATTTGAAAATAACTGATGCCTGCATTGGGATATTTTCACAAAATTTGATAGACTACTAGTTCTGTTCACAATAGTCATTTTAGTTATTCGTGGTGTATGCTATTAACTCATCAAGTCTTACATCCAGGAGTCGAGATTTAACAAGTCTATTTACTAATGTAGGTTTTCTGTTATGTAAAGTTCCGGGTCAAATTTTAATAGTTTTGTTTTCCTATTGATGGGTGAATGGGTCACAGAGTTACAAACTATTAAAAACACCGGTTTTGCTTGTTCTTAATCATAAAGAATATGTGATCTGGTATAAATGCCAACTTAGTGTTGCTATTTTTGTGTCAATTCCCTTTTATATGCCTAAATTTGTTATCTCTTGACATTCAATTCCATTTATTGAAATTGTCTACTTTTATAGGATGGCAATAGGTGCTGATTGACTTCAATACAAACACCATGAAGTTTCCACCAATGAAGGGATTTAAGTCTATTGTCCCACTCCGTTTGAAAGGAAAATCAGCAGATCGTTTTTGTCTATTTCCAAAAGTAAAAGACGATTATGGGCCAGGCAATACGCCTGTTTATCTTAATGTGTACGACTTGACACCTATGAATGGCTATGCATATTGGGCTGGCTTTGGTATCTTTCATTCTGGTGTGGAAGGTAATATTGCTTTCTATGATTTATATAAAAAATGGAATAACGTATTCTGTAAATTTTATTCCCGAAAATGCAGGTACATAATTAATACATAATATTTTTCTACACTAAATTCTTTTAAAAAAGAACGCTCAATTTATAACAATAAACTTGTAGTGTTTGACTCTATAATATGCATAATGAAACTGACTTGGGCGGATTTTATCTCAAGTAATGAAATTTCTTTTACAACTATAAAAAGTATTATACTTACATACTAAGGTACTCTTGTAACTTAACTGGTTTCCTGGCGCCTTATCAGCACCATTGGAGAAAAAACTAAAATGGTTAAAGTTACATACACGTCAGCCGCAAGGTAACATCATGACCAGGTAATGGGTAAAATTTTATGTTGGTTGCCTTAATTTGAACGTTTCGGAACTATGTTACCTTGTATAAAAAACCGCCCAAGTACGTTACTTTATGTGCAACTGGTCAAGATATTCATTAAAAAGCAATTTAGTAT
This sequence comes from Artemisia annua, assembly GCA_014162995.1. NCBI lineage: Eukaryota > Viridiplantae > Streptophyta > Magnoliopsida > Asterales > Asteraceae > Artemisia > Artemisia annua. The sequence goes on along the minus strand of LBNU01016648.1, from coordinate 51,495 downwards.
AAGCCAAATGTTCATAGTGTCCTCACATATATGCATAATTTTCTGATGCATTTGTACTTAACTTTTTCGGTTTTAATTTTCTGATGCATTGTGCATGCACTCGACAGTTCATGGTGTAGAATATGCGTTTGGAGCTCATGACTATCCCACAAGCGGTGTCTTTGAGGTTGAACCTAAACAATGCCCAGGCTTCAAATTTAGGAGGTCAATATTAATTGGAATTACAAGTCTGGATCATAATCAGGTCAGAGAGTTCATGGAACACCATGCAGGAAGCTACAATGGTGATACCTACCACCTGATCGTCAAAAACTGCAATCATTTCTGCAACGACATCTGCCAGAAGTTGACCGGAAACACAATCCCAAAATGGGTAAACCGGATGGCTAAACTTGGTAATATTTTCTCATCATTTATTATTTTTTTTAGCGGTGGCAATTCTTTTATCTATTACGAGTTAAATTAGGGGGTGTTTGTTTCGGCTTATATACCCGGCTTATGGCTTATTTGGTTTTGGGCTTATGTTTCATAAGCTCACTTTTTGTGGCTTATCATGAAACTTTTCGGCCTATATTAAAGTTTATTATGTCATAATGAACTTGTAAGCCGAAAATTTTCAAAATAAGCCACAAAAAATGAGCTTATGAAACATAAGCCCTAAACTAAATAAGCCATAAGCCGGCTATATAAGCCAAAACAAACACCCCCTTAATAAGTTTAGCTAAAAAGGAAACCAGGCATATGGCCATATGGGTCACTGGTCAAACGGGTCAAAAGTCACTCAAAATGTATTTTCAATACCTACACCTTGCTAAATCGCTTTACTCATACAGTTGGAATATTACAGTAACAATATATTTTTCTAATCAAATTTAATACAAAGATTATATATGACAAAGATTATATATAACAAAAATTTAAACACATTTAGGATGTTAGTGTGTTGGGTCAACCCGTTTTTGACCGATGTCCAAATTGCAGGTTCTGCTTTCAACTGTGTTTTACCGGATGCCCTCCGAGTTCCCGCTGTGGAACATATTGCTTGTAATCAACCAGCCGAGAGTGAGAAACGAACACTTAGAAGTAATAGTTTTAGTTGTTTATCATCAATTTCTTCAAGGCAGAGACACTTGTCAACGTCTTCATTAATATTGCAGTCTCCTTAAAGGGCTGCTTACCAGCCTGGGAGTTGAAACGGTCTAAGAGTCGGGTCCCCAATGAAAGGTAAGGGCTCAAAAGTGAATTGCTTAAACTTGCTTTTGGTTTATCGTCCTTTTTTCCTAAACAAGATGTAATTTGTATCAAAAGTAGTTAAAGCTTTAGGAGAAAAGAATGTGGCTCATGAAGCACTAGATTAGAGTGTCAAATATATGTATGAAGATCAACACACATGGTACATGCTCAAGTTATACATCTACTTATGTTATCCTTGTTTGCTGTTAGCCTATTAGGTCCCATAGTACACGACCGTTTAAATACTTGGTCTGGATGAACGATTATAGTACCTTTTTTGTTCCAAAATAAGTGTGTTCGCTATGGAACTATGGGAATAATAAACTAAGAAGAAGTTAGGAGTTACAAGTATGTTTATATGAACGATCTCGACCCCAAAGCTACAACGCCCCTCTAACTTTCACGATTCACAACCCTAGAGAGATTACAAAGACGCACAAAACTATTCTAACCTAACATACGTAAAACTTAGAAGAGATTCACATCTACAATTTGGTTATTCATATGTAGGAAATCTCTTCTTTCCGCAACCAATTGTTATAAAAAAGAACGAAAAGCCTCAAATTTTATAAATATTAAAACCCTAACCAATATTTCAAGCCTTAGGTTATCCCTACCCATAAATGGATAATGACACCCTCTCATTTTTATTTTTATTTTAAATTTTTATTTTTTTTGTAATTTTTTTTTATTATAAAACTACATAACCAAACGTACGAAACATAACATATAGTTTGATAAGTCAAAACTAGTAAAAGACATACGATTACAAGATAATCGGCCTTCTACCTTGTTGATTTTTGAAAATCGGGCAAAAAATCGGCCACTAATCGGTTAAAAATCGACCTACTCGGTCAAAAAACGGACTAATCGGCCAAATCGTCTTAATCTGCCAACTTTTTAAAAAATATTAATTTAGGCATTCTGCTTAATTTAATGATCGTTTATTTCACTTATAACGCGCAATGGACCTCATAATCAGAATTAGAGCCTTTTATTGAGGTTTGGGAACATAGTAGGCTTGCAATCAGTTAAGATCTTTAGTTTAGTCTCCAAAAATTTCCAAAATTTGCAAGAAATGCCAGTCCGATTAATCACCGATTAATCCCGCCTAGACCGATTACAGGCTACAGGGTAGTCGACCGACCGACTATCGATTCACGATTTTTGCAACCTTGTAAAATATAGAACATAAAACAATAAAAAACTGTCTTCTCATGTCAACATAGTGAAATAANCCATATTTCAGTTCAAATCACAAAATCAACTTCAAAAATGGTTTGTGGGTTGTGAGCTGCCATATCTTAACATGTTGGTGGCGGTTTCGTCGTGTTGGTGACGATTTCATGGTGATCACAATGGGTTTTGTCTTTGAAAATTAAAGTGGGTTTTGTTTTGTTTAGGTTGTATTTTGTTTGATTCACGGTATTAATATTTGTCGAGTGTGTTGTGTTTGATTTAATTATTAACTTTTGTTGGTTTTAGTGATTTTTGTTTGTTGGTTGAAGAATATAAACAGAAAAATGGTGTTTGGTTGGATTTATCGGAAACTATTAATAAAAATAACAATAGTAACATTAATGATAATAAAAGGAAAAAGGTGAAGGGTGAAGGGTGAAGGGGGTTCTTTGGCCGTTTTTTATTAATAATATAAGGGTATTTTAGTCACTTTATATTAATTAACTGGTCAAACTAACGTTATTGAAAAATTAGATTAAACCTACAACAAGTGTTTCATTTTCGGTTAAATTTGAAGCTTTTTCAAAAAGTGAACTAAAAGTAAAATACCATATAAACCATAAGAGCACTCGGTAACTTGACTTTTGCACTTGAGTTATAGCTTAACGTACTCGAGTTAAGGGGTGCGTTATCTTACCGAGAGGGTGAGCTATTTGCAAGTTAACGCACCAAGTTATGCTCCTAACGCAGCGTTAAGGGGGTCAGTTATAGCATAGCTCAGGTGATTTATCTTACCGCCCGCGAGTTATGGGATAACTCAGGTGTTTTTTTGTGAGTTATGGCATAACTCAGGTGAGTTATCTTACCGCCCTCTAAAATTAACGCACAAAGTTAACATCTTAACGCTGACGTGGTGATGAGTTATGAGATAACTCACCGTCTTGTTACCAAGTGCTCAAGGACCAAATGCAGTTAAGTCAAATTTTATGTACACGTATACTCGTATAGTAATAACAGATTCCTTATTTACTCTATAGCATTACAAAGAAACAGACAAGTGGGTTTAAATTTCGCATGCAACAACATTTTGTTACGTGTCTACTTTCTCCTGCATTAGCATTAAACAGAAAAGGCTGTCAACATAAATAAATTTTACATATTAGATGACATAAATAAAACAATACGTCACGTCTCTTGTCATGACATTGACAATTACGAGTATCTCTTAAATTTGTTAATGAATAACTAAAACACTGAAACACATCTCACTGGAACCATTATTACAAAGTTGTTAAATACTTAGATCAAACGAACCATTATTGAAAATTCTTAACATAATGATTATCCGAATACATACTAATCAAGGTAGTGTTATTTATTACCAACAGAAATGCATGAGTAGTTCTAGTTTCTGCTGCAACTGCATTGAATTAGATAACATGCAAATTCTGCAATCGATCTACTTGTAATCATGAATCATCATCAACTATCCAAGTTTCCATGACTCAGCAACTCGGGCGAGGGTTTCATACGATGAACCACCACGACTCAATGTCGCCCGACCACTTGCTTCGAGTTCCTTAACCCTACTCCTAATATTCGTACCTTCTTCACCTTCCATAACCATCTGCACCACCCGCTTTATCTCGTCCCTCTGGACAACCACTGTCTCTCCTTTGTCGCCCACCACAGGCATCTTCACCGCCACCCCTACCTCATTGCTTAATATTGTCGCATTCATCCTCTGCTCCGCATACATTGGCCACCCGATCATTGGCACGCCATGTTTAACACTCTCCAATGTCGAGTTCCACCCACAATATGACAAAAATGCTCCTGTAGATGGGTGGCTTAACATCGCAACCTGCAGCAATGGCAGAGCACATGTTAAGCAATGTAGGCAACACAGGATGAAATTATATGTGCACCATGCTCTACATGTCCTTAGTACATATTTTGCCAATATTTGTACTTGATTTGATCTTAACCTTCTGATTGAATTATCAATTTATCATCTTGGGTAGCTCTAGACTACAAGCTCAAATGTCGTATAAATAAATGATTATGCTATTGTCAATTAATTTAGTATGATTTATGAAATGACACAGAAACTTTTATCTGACTATGTCACTAACCTGCGGTGCCCATGAACTGACCACCAACCCTACTCCTTTTGTTCTCTCCATGAACCCATCTGGCAAGTATGTTCTCGGATCATCCGGCTCACATCCCACATTGAAAAACGCAGCAGCAACATTGTCATTTGGCTTTCGAACCACCATGATGAACCGCTGCTGACTCAATTCTAAACCCCAAGCCAGCTCAGCGAGTTGTTCACTCGTTAGTGTCCCACCACTTCCAAATGCAACATAGAGAACCGAGTCTTTTGGTTGTTTATCAAGCCATGCAATAATTTCTTTCTCATATTTGGTCACAACAGGATCAATCTGTTTGATGAGTGGTCCGATAGGGTAAACAGGTGGCGTAGGAACGTTAAGAAAGAATGGTTCATGTTTCACTGCTTTGAGTGAGACCGGTTCAAGATCATCCCAAGTATTTACAAATATACCTGTGGCCATGTTTAACCTGCTGACATGAAACAAGTACCATTGATAGTCGTGATCCATATTTCTGTTACGTGCCTGTACATCAGGTAAGTCGTGGATTCGTATTGGGTTACATCCCGGGACCTTAACAGGTCCTGGTAGATCCATGAACTCACCTTCCACCTCTCGGTCCAGAACTGGTAAATACAAAGAGAACGTGAAAAGAACAGCTGACGCAGTGAAAAATGAATAAACTGGAATAGATAAGTCATTACAAACTTCAAACACGCCCGTGCAAAAGATGTCAATGACGAGCGCTTTGAGTTTAGGTCCCTTAAATCCAGATATTATTGATCGAAGTGGACGGATGGACTCTTGGACAATGATGCAAAGGCGAGCAACTGCTGTCATGTCATCTGACACAAGGCCAGACATGTCAGCAGGTGGGAGGTCGACGATATGCAGCTCAGGATGCGGGTTGGAGTTAAGGTATTCACTTTGGGCAAGGGTGGATGCGGTTGTGATGACGAGAAAACTGACTTGAAAGCTATGCTGAGTGACGAGACTAACTGCGAGTTCGTAAAGAGGGGTTATGTGTCCCATTCCCGGGCTTGCAAGGAAGGCAACATGGGGTTTATGTGTATATTCATTGTGTGCTTTTACTTGTGTCCCCATTGCAAGACTGAGAAACAGACCGTTACTATAATAGAGACTAGAGAGTGTTTATGTAGAAAAATATTCGGGATAATTACTAAAATGGCCAAGTTACCCAATCGTTTGGCATTTTTGACCTTAGATTTAAAAATTCTAACGCAACTTTCAAGGGGGGGACACGTGTCGATTTTTTGGGGCGACATATGACGATTTTTTGGGCAACTTTGTCAAATTTTGGGCAACCTTGGACACTTGGCGTCCCATGGGCCCGCCACGTGTCCACCCCTTAAAAGTTGCGTTGGGCAACTGGTCGAAAGCAGAATTTTTTTTTTCTAAGATCAAAAATGCCCAACAATTGGGCAACTTGGCCATTTTAGTAATTATCCCAAAATATTCAGTACTATATATACCTCCACGCTATAAGCCCATAAATACTTATAAGTGTGTCACATTAGATCAAAATAATTCATATTTACATACTTATACGATCTTCATTGATATGGTATCTCGTAGATGTGAGCCTTCAATAAGAAACGATTTTCATTTTGTTTCATTGAAGAAAAATAAGGTGGTTCAGGGGAGTTGGTCCTTAATATATCACACCACAAACAAGAATGGATATAGCAAACTAGATTGAGAAGATTAGGTAATAAGATCAAGTCAATGCATCTTCATTCATCATTTCAGTGTATAGAAAAGAAGTGTGTAGCCATGACAGTACGGTTTAGATGATGTTGAATGAGGTGAGCTAGACTTTTGATGCTTAAGATCGAAGTACTGAGTAGCATCAATTCATCCTAGTGTACATACATAACTAAGAGAGAAATGCTACATTCGTTTAAAAAATTATATTCACATAATGATTTGTGAGGCAAGAAAGAAAAAAGAAATATTATAATGCAATATGATTAAATCACTAACGTTTGACAAGGCATTGTTTGTATATAATTTTATAAACATTTTGTGGATGTAGCATTACTCTATAACTAATGAGTTATAAAAGAATCTATAAAAAATTGACAAGGCTAGCAAAAAATATAAAAAAAATCCTATCGCTCAACAGGTCAAACATTTTAGAAGAAGAGCAAATTTAGGTGTCTTTCGACTCGTCGGGTGTAGCCGTAGGTTTAGCACTTTGATTTTTTAGGTGTTGTTTTGTTTCTATTTCAAGGTCTTTTCATATTTGTTAGTTGACATCTTTATAGGTGTTTTAGAAAGGATCCACAGCATAATCGTGGCTTTTTGCTAGTTGTTTCAATAGAATTNTTAAAACTAGCAAGATGCTAAGAAGTACAACTATCTAGACCAATAGAGTGAGCCCAACGAACCTCAACAAACTACAACGACCACAAACACAGAACCCTTGACAACGACCTAACCAAATTACATTGTCCACAAACTCAATGACCCTCACACTGGCCATCGAGAAGATAGCGCACCCCGCGTTTGAACTCACAATACATAACCACTTAAGGGCATCACCAAACATGGAAGCACGGAAATGGGATGAAAAAATGACAGCGGCTTTGACACTGAAATAAAACCTGACGAAACCTCAAATCAAAAAGTTATAACTTCGTCATGCAAACAAATCGAGTGGTGGCACAATGATGTGTGGAGTCGGTTAACAAAGAAGATCCCCCATCATTGTAAAATCACCACATGTCAAACCACCCGTCTTTTGATTACGTGACTTGACCCTTGAGATAAAACCTAAATCCAAGTATGTCAGGAGATCCTCAAATGATCATCGAGACCTAACCACCTAAAAAAACACCAAATCTGCTTCCTAATATACCATATCGAACCAAATGAAGCTACACAACTAGCTTCGAACCTCCGAGACAACTGAAACGACACCAACCAAACCAGATCTGGACCACACAAACCACCTTGACCCTCGACCCTCCTGAAACTATGCCAACCATATATATTTGAATCACTCGAATCCAATCCAACCAGCTCTGAAACATCGATCATATCTGAGCCACATAAACTACTTCAACCTTAAAGAAAAGGATATGAAACAATCACCGAGAAGAAACAATCCATAAAAGTTTAATTACTGTTGGGTCACTGAATTCCCAAACTCTCTGAATCTAGGATTTGAACATAAAATAACCTAAGTGTTTGTCAACCTTCAACGAAATCAAGTCACTGAGTGAACAGTCACTCAGTGAGTCATCTTCAAGATGCTTGGGACAAGCTTAAGAAGAAAAGCTTTCCATTCAGTGAGGCGGATTCTCAGTGAGTGGCACCTAAGCCAAAGAAGAAGGTGATGGATTTAGTGAGTGATGACAATAGCTCACTGAATCCCAAGTTCCTCCTCACTGAAACAACAAAAGTTAAAGACTGAAGAATAAAGACATGAAGCCTGAAGAATGGGCGGGACAAGGCGGGAAACGTTTGAAGTTGCAAGGAGTGTCAGTATCCTTGTAAAGTCAAACTTTCCCTGAATGGCTTGAGTTCAGGATGGTGTCATATCTGAACCTCAGAAAGCACTATTGTCGTTTGCCCAAAATAGACTTATGTAACAGAGACAAAATACGCAAGCATTTTGTCTCAACTAGGCTGATGTAATCTTTGTCTATATCATAACGGTTGTAATATACTTGTGCATAAATAGGAGTCATAAGAGAGAGTAAAGGTTGCGGAGTTTGTGCACTTTAATGGCTTAAACATTCACAAACTAATCTTTACTCTCTCCAAATAGCAACCAATCCCTAAGATAGCTTAGTGGGTCTTTTGTTTGCTACTTAAGCATAAGCTTAAAGTTTAAGTGAGGAGTTAACACCAACAATACTTGTCATTTCAATCCCAAGTGTTTATTCCGCGAACACTTGGGTATAATTCTTTTGATTAATTTCTAATAAAGAGTAAACGTTGAAAA
>LBNU01016648.1:9681-36257 GCA_014162995.1 Artemisia annua | reverse complement strand
GTGATTACATTGCGTGAGGACACGCAATACCTTAGTCTGGGGGATTTTGATATGTGCTATTTTACACATACTTTTGACCTTAGTTTAAGTGTTATAAAGACCAAAAACTAACGTTAAACGCCAAAGATATCTTGTTTTTGAGTTTGTGATCGTGCAGGAAAGGATATTGCATAAATTGCATGAAAATCAACCTAAAAGCCTAAAACGAGCACGAGATGTGGAAAAGTGTCACAAAGCCGAGTCAAAGATGAAATCTACTCAAGGAAAGCCCATGATGACGAGTTTATTTCTTAAAAAGCTCAAGAAGATGAACGATACGCTTAATCAAACCAGAAAGATATTCATGAGAAGAAGCTTTCCAAATTGAGCAAGTGAACGTTTTTACATCTTTGAAGACTTGAAATAAACGTCAACACAATGCCTCGAAGTTACAAGAGTTTACATTTAGTATTTAAGATGTTTATTAACCTTGTAATGTAGTTTATGTATTATTTTCATGACTTGTAAAAGTCTAGGGGGCAAAGCGTACACGAAAGCAAACTTGTAAACCCCCTAGCTTGATATATCTCTTGGATGGCTTCATTTGTAAGCATTAGATTAGATTAGATAGGATTAGGAGTAGGTGTAAGGTAGGTGTAGCTTAGCTTATTTTCATGTCTTATCTTTAGCTTATTTTGAGTTCTTTACAAGCTTTCTTTTACAAGTCTTTTAATCTTCAAGCTTATTTACATGTTCTTTTAATCTTTTCTTTAAAAGTTTTTATTAATTCTTGTCACCTTTGCATGATTTACTTTGAAAAATATAAAAAATATGGTTTAGGGCTTGTTTTGTGTCGCGGCTTATTTAGCTTTTATAAGTTTTTTTTTTTTTTTAATTTTTAAAATTGTTTTTCATTAAGCTTTTTATTAGCTTTGTTAAAAGAAAAAAAAAAAAAAAAAAAAAAAACAATACGTAATTTTTCCATATTAAAAGTCAAAGTGTAGCTTGACATATTTGACTTAAAGTTTGCAAATGAAATACATCTTACCCTCTTTTAGCGAGTATGGGACTAACTAGCTGGCGAGTATGACATTTAGTTATGTATTAGCGAGTAAGGATAATAGTGTAGGTTAGCGAGTTTGGTTGGGAGGATATAGCGAGTATGAGTTCAAGACCATGTCTAGCGAGTATTGATTAAATTTAGCGAGTAAGGAACTTGGCCAGCGAGTATGGTGCATTTTCTATAGATAGCGAGTATGGGATTTAGACTAGATTAGCGAGTATGCTTTCATTTGGTCCTTTTCTTTTCTTGTTTAATTTTCTTTTACAAGCCGAGCTAGGCTTTTATTTTTCCCTCATCGTTTATCGAGTGAGGTTTCATTTTTCTTAAATCTAAATGTTATGCTGTCAAAATTTTCTTAAATCTTTTTAGTTTCTTTTTCTTATATAAGTCTTGCGTCTTTTCCTTTGTAGTTCTAAACTTTAATTACTTTTAATGTTTTACAAGTCTTTAATTTCTTTTTAGCTTTACGTTTTTAATATGAGTCTCGAGTAGTTTTAAAACGTGTTTGCTTAGCGATTCGAGTTTGTGAATTTAGTGAGAGTGTTAAACGTTTGTGATAAGTAATCGAAAGATTACTTAGACGTGTGAGTTAATTATTCGAAGACGAAATCTTTGAACGATTAATTCACTCGTCTTGAGTTAATATCTTTTCAAAAGATTAATCAACAACTAATCTCGAGAAAGGAGAATAACTCGTTGCAAACTTTTACCTCAAGCTTAATGAACTTATTCGCGTTGCTTTGCAAACACATTGTCTTTTAATTTCATTTACCGTTTTCATTACTTATCGCTTTCATTTACCGCTTTCTTTAGTCGCTTTATTACATGCTTCTTTACTTGTTTTCTTATTTCATGTCGTTTTACCGCTTTCCTTTACTTTAATTTGTCGTTGTAGTGTAGACAAAACCAAAACCTTCTTTTTAACCAATTCATCACACATAGCTCACGGTCTTGAGTGACGAGATCCATATTCAACCCTCGTTGGGACAACGATCCGTGGTTTAAGCTTGCACTTTGCTCCCGCGACACATCAGTTTTTGGCGCCGCTGCCGGGGAGCGGTTGATAAGATTGAGTTATTCGATCGTTTGAGTAATGTGTTTTGGAGACCCTTCTTTCGAGAAGTTTAAGCTTTTGTAAATATTTTCAAAATATAAAAACACAAAAAGATTTTCTCTTCAAATTTGTTTTCACTTTTGATTTCACTTTTCTAAAATCAAAAATCCAAAAAGATTTTCCATTTCAAAATTGGTTTTCATTTTTAACTTTTCATTTTTCAAAACATAAAAACCAAAAACAATCTTCTTACCCCCAATTGTTTAATTCTCATGGATTCATTGATACTTTGTGTTGGTTGTGGTGCACCACTCTATGGTTCACCATGCCGATACTGTACGTGTGAAAGGTGTGGAAACGATATTCAAAACGGAAGTTGTTTGTGTTGTGGTTCAAGTAATTCATTCTTGTATGATCAAAACCCTAATTCATTCGACTATCCTTCAGATTCTTCCAATTACCCACCTCAGCCTTACTTATCTTCGTTTGATCAATCTTTCTGTAAGAGATGTGAAAATCCTTTGGATCCAACTTCGTGTTCAAATTATTGTCAATTGTGTACTTGCATGAGGTGCGGTATAGGTCTTTTTAATGAAGATTGTTTGTTTTGTGCCCTCACAAATGGAAATTCATATTCTCAAGATTCCAATTCGCACTTTTCCAATAACCATCAAAACGATTTCAATCTACCCTTTCAAAACTCTTATGAGCAAGCACCATATTGCAATGGTGATTCATTCCAAAGTTCATCAAATTTTGAAAATTGTGGGGGATCGTTTGGAAATTCTTATGTTGAGCCTTATTCATGTTACAACTCTTATGGTTTTGACCCACCCCCACAAAAATCGTTTGAAGAAAGAATGCACGAAGCAAATAGGCTTTTTGAAATCAATGATAATCCTCATGGAAAGTCTATGGAAGAATTACTTGCTGAGCTAAGATCGATTAAACTTCGAAAGGCTTTTATTTATGACGATGATTCCGATGACGACGAGGAGAGAATAGTACCGTTCAACGTTTTTCCTCAAATTGCACCTATCTGTCCTCCCGTAAGACCCGAGGATTCTCTAACAATGGGGGACGAACCTCTCAACACTATTCCGGCAACGGAATCGGACGAAATCAATAAGTCTAGTGTGGAGAACCTTGTCCCAATCCAAAGTGAGTCCGGGGAAACTTCTAACGGTGATGGTGAAACTTTTGAAAATGATCGTCGTGATAATCTCGTTGATACGAATGACAAGCCGTTTGAAGATGCAAACTTTGATTCGGAGGGAGATATTCGTTTTCTTGAAAATTTATTACTTGAAGAACCTTTACCTCCTCTCCCTCCGACGAACGATGAAGTTACCGATGAGTCCATTGATAATCATGATGAGAAATGTTCCGAGTCTGACGAAGGTTATACTTCCTTGTCTTGTGGAGAAATCGAGTACGTTGAAGGAGAAATTTCCCCGTGTGGCATCTAGATAGTGGATGCTCAAGAAGCATGACTGGGGTGAAGCAATATCTGCACAAATACATAGAAGAGCCAGGACCTAAGGTAGTATTTGGTTGAAGGTTATGGTTCAGTAAACTGCAATGGTATAGTTTTTACAAGGATAGCTTATGTGAATGGACTCAAATACAATCTCATTAGTGTCAGCCAACAATGTGATGCAAAATATATAGTTCAGTTTGATGATAAGAGAGGAACCATCTTCAATGCCAACAAAGAAGTTGTGTTGATTGCACCAAGGAGAGATGATGTTTATGTCCTGGACATGTCAACACTTACTCAAAATGGAACTTGTCTTTTTACAAAGGCAAGTGAAGCAATCAACTGGCTATGGCATAAAAGACTCTTTCATCTCAATTTCAAAAACATCAACAACCTTGCCAAGCAAAACAAAGTTCTTGGCTTGCCCTCACTGGCGTTTTCAAAAGACAGACCTTGCTCAGCATGTGAGAAGGGAAAACACCATAGGGCCTCCTTCAAAACCAAACAAAATTCCTCAATCAAAAGCTGCCTGCACCTCCTTCACATGGATCTATTTGGACCTGTCAGTCCAATGTCTATCCACCATGATAAGTATACTCTAGTCATGGTGGATGAATACTCAAGATACACTTGGGTGTACTTCCTGACAAAAAAGAGTCAGGCAGCTGAAACAATCATGTCCTTTGTCAGGAACATTGAAAATCAAAATGACATTAAGGTCAAACAAATCAGAACTGACAATGGGACTGAGTTCAGAAATCAGGACCTTGAGTGTTTCTGTGATGAGAAAGGAATCTCTCAAAACTTCTCCTCTCCATACACTCCTGAACAAAATGGAGTAGCTGAAAGGAAGAATAGAACACTCATTGAGGCAGCTAGAACAATGCTGAATGGCTCAGCCCTCTTAAAGCATTTTTGGACTGAAGCAGTTAAAACAGCATGCTACACTCAAAATAGGTCAATCATTGTCAAAAGACAAAACAAAACCCCTTATGAAATATTCAAGGGTAGAATCCCTGATATCAGCTACTTTCATGTGTTTGGGTGTCCTGTGTTTATTCATATTCACAAGGATCACTTAGGCAAATTTGATGCCAAGGCTGATGATGGATATTTCTTAGGTTACTCACTGGTCTCCAAAGCCTTCAGGGTGTTCAAAACTAGGAGACAACAAACTGAGGAAACCTATCATATCACCTTTGATGAAAGCACTGAGGCTATTCAATATTCTAACACCTCTGTGGAAGAGATTGGAATTGATGATTCATCCAGATATCCTCCTGATGAATATCATCCTGAGAATAATCCTTCCACTCAATACCAAGCTGATGCTAACTTCTCATATTACATTATTCCTCACAACCTTCCTCAACCAACCATCAGTGAGTTTGTTGAAGCTCAACAAGTTCCAAATGAGATAACTCATACTGAACCAGATGTTCAGGAACCTGTTGAAAACAACATCCAAATTTAACTCACTGAAAACCAAGCTCTTGAGGATCCTCAAGCAACTAGTCCTGAACCCACTCCACCTGCAAATCAGGCATCAACAAGCTCAAACTCCTACCCCAGACCTCAGGAAAGATGGTCTAGACATCAACACATTGAGCTAGTTAACATCATTGGTGAACCTGTCTTTGAGGGTATGCTCACTAGAAGGATGGCTGCGAAACTCACTGCAGCCTCAGCCAATGAATGCCTATATGTAGGATTCATATCCACTATTGAACCCAAGACTGTAAAAGAAGCCATGAAACATCCGAGTTGGGTTCAGGCCATGCATGATGAACTTGAACAATTTGATAAAAATGATGTCATGACCTTAGTTGAATGCCCCCAGGGTGTTTATGTGATTAGAAAGAAATGGGTGTTCAAGAACAAGACTGATGAAAATGGCAAAGTTATTAAGAACAAAGCAAGGCTAGTTGCCAAAGGCTACAATCAACAGGAAGGAATTGACTATGAAGAAACCTTTGCCCCTGTTGCGAGAATGGAAGCTATCAGGATCTTCCTTGCTTATGCCACTTACATGAATTTCAAAGTTTACCAAATGGATGTCAAGAGTGCATTCCTGAATGGTAAACTCAAAGAGGAAGTTTATGTTCAACAACCCCCTGGATTTGAAAGCTATGAGTTTCCTAACCACGTCTGCAAGCTTGACAAAGCCCTTTATGGACTGAAGCAAGCTCCCAGGGTATGGTATGAAACTCTCCCAGCCTTCCTGATCCAGAACAAATTTGTCAGAGGAAAGATAGACAACACACTATTCATCTACAGGACAAAGGAAGATGTGATCTTGGTCCAAGTGTATGTGGATGACATCATCTTTGGCTCAACAAGCTAGAAACTGTGTAAACAGTTTGAGAAACTCATGACAAAGCAGTTTGAAATGAGCATGATGGGAGAACTCACACACTTCCTTGGACTTCAAATCAAACAGACTGATAAAGGAATTTCCATCAGTCAAGAGAAGTACATCAAGAACACACTGAAAAAGTATGACCTCAGTGACTTTGCTTCAGTTAAAACCCCAATGGTTCCTCCAAACAATCTTGGTCCTGATCTTACTGGTAAATCAGTGAATCAAACCATGTTCAGAGGAATGATAGGTTCTCTGATGTATCTCCTGGCCACAAGGCCTGATATTCAGTTTGCAGTATGTTTATGTGCAAGATATCAGTCTGACCCTAAAGAATCACATCTCACTGCTGTGAAAANCAGTTAAAACCCCAATGGTTCCTCCAAACAATCTTGGTCCTGATCTTACTGGTAAATCAGTGAATCAAACCATGTTCAGAGGAATGATAGGTTCTCTGATGTATCTCCTGGCCACAAGGCCTGATATTCAGTTTGCAGTATGTTTATGTGCAAGATATCAGTCTGACCCTAAAGAATCACATCTCACTGCTGTGAAAAGGATCCTGAGATACCTTAAAGGAACTCCAAACCTTGGTTTGTATTATCCTAAATGTCCAGGATTTGATCTTAAGGGATACACTGATTCAGACTATGCAAGATGCAATATGGATAGGAAAAGTACCTCAGGGTCCTGTCAATTTCTTGGAGGAAAACTTGTTTGTTGGAGTACAAAGAAACAACAGTCAGTGGCTATGTCTTCAGCTGCAGCTGAGCATGTAGCTGCAGCTGGCTGCTGTGCAAATGTACTATGGATGAAAAGTCAACTCAGTGACTATGGCATCCATTATAAAAGTGTTCCTATCTTTTGTGATAACACCAGTGCAATTGCCATCTCCAACAACCCAGTCCTACATCAGAGAACCAAACACATTGATATAAGATATCACTTCATCAGGGACCATATCATGAATGGAGAGATTGAATTACACTTCATCCCCACAGAATATCAGCTAGCTGATATTTTTACAAAACCCCTGGATGAGCCCACTTTCACAAGACTGAAAGCTGAATTGGGCATGTTGGACATTGACAGTCAGGACACTGAGTAAATGTTTTCCAACATATTGTTAAGTCTCTCCAAGGTCCCTGAACAACCCTCAGTGAGATACATGTCTCAAATAAGCTCACTGATGAATCGTTTGCTCAGGGTGCCTAAGACACACTGAAAGCACTCAATGCTTAACTAAATACTCTAAGTATTTAGTTAGTAAATGTCCTAGGTTGGTAACTGAATGCCTATTTAAGATAGGAATATATGTCGTTTATCCTTCTGGCATCCACATCTTGGGCCCCTACATCATAACCTCATATCCCACTTGGCATTAACTGCCTTTCCTCACACATAATATCTTTGGATATTTTATGTGTGACATCATGTCTGCAAAATACACTTTTGCAGAGAGCGCAACTGTTCAAATGAACAGGTGCGAAAAAAGAGGGAAGTGGAGTGGTGGTATTTAATGCGAACTTCAAACGGTTTATACAATTTGACTTTCAAAATCATGTAATCCTTTGATATCCCAAACCCTAATCCACCAATCTATAAATACCACCTTCTTCCTCACAAAAAACACACACACAAAACTTTAACAAAACTCTGCTAAAATTTTTTCAAGAAGCAAAGTGTGTGTACTATTCTTACCAAAAACAAATTTCTAAAACATTTTCTTGGTCAAAAAGATTCATATCAAGATATCCATCTTCATATCAATCTTCTTGATAACATATTGAACATTTCACGGCAGCGAACAAATTAGACTTAATTTGTGACCATCTGGTGTTTCAATATTTGCCATTTCAAATCTTTTTCAAATTTTTTGACTTAAAAATGGCAACTGACCAAGGAATCGAACTTGCACCCCAATGGGCAAATTTGACTCTGGTTGATGTACAATTCAAAACAAACAATGTTGTAGGCAACTTTAACTACCCATCTAATGTCCCTGCCTACAAAAACATCATGAAATTTTTGTATAATTGTCCTTTGAAAACAGCCTTCACCAGTACCCCTTAATTTCAGTACCGAAACTTCCTCAGGGAGTTTTGGGCCACTGCAAGGGCCTATGACCCGACACCCACTGATGATGAGAACGAGGCAAGACCCCTCAGGGAGTTTCTCATCAGCTTCTCACTTTTGGATGGGGCAAGAAAATTAACTTTAGATTTTCAAACCTTTTGCTCCTCCACAGGGCTTGATTACAATAAAGGGGTTTATGTGGAATACCCTGACTCAGACCTTGTTAAGGCTGAGTTAGCAAAAATTGCTTTAACACCAAGTTCCCTTGATAAGACCCCTGTCACCAAAAACTCCTTTCCTGTGGCTTGGAGGATCCTGTTCACTTTTGTGATTCAGGTCCTCGGCGGGAGCCATTCATCCACTGAGCAGATTAACTCTTCTTAGTTGATGATGGCATATAGTTTAATGGCAGGGAGAAAGATCAACATTGGAGAGAACATTTACCGTGATCTCGTAACCAGGCTACAGAAAGACACCAGGGTGAATTATGTTGCATACCCCAGGTTCCTTTCCTGTGCCTTTCAAGCGTTACTGGGTTGTAACTACACTCAGGACCATACTTTGGGCTTTTTACCCGCTATCCTGAGTGTTTCAAACTTTGCAAAAGACCCATCCTTAGTTACTAAAATCGAATTGACGGGTACAATGGTTGCTGTAAACAACCAGAGGAATTCAGTGTCTCCACCTCTCCCCTCAAAGAAGAGAGGGAAGTCTCAGACTGTGTCCAAGACCAAAACAAAGACACAGGGCCCTGAGGCTTCAGGGATACAGGCTAAGAAGCAAACCAGGCCCCTGACCAAAAAGCCACCTCAAGACCAAGCTCACACACCCTCGGTGACAACGAAGGACACTGATAAATCACAGTCAGTGTCCTTGGTCCCAACTACTAATCCCTAAGATCTAGAGGGAAACATACAACCAGCTAGTAGGGGAGCGCCTTCCACCGTTCCTCGTGATGGCACTGGCCAAAACCCACCAGTGCCTGAAGGGACAACCGGGGACAAAGACTCAGGGGGAAACAAACCACCCCCTGATATGGAACCAACACCCCCCATGGAGTTGCGCATTCCTCAGGGACTGATCCTAAGGACCAGGTGGATATAACCCAATCCACTGGAATTGAGGGGTTAGGTCCTAACCACAATCAAAGCAAATCTTCTTATGAAGAGGAGCTGGCTAACCCAATTTTGCAGATTCAGTCTATGGCTGATCTTCAGGCTGTCTTGCTTTCGGATGAAGAAAGTGATGAAGTTTTTGAGGCTGGAGATGATGTGGACATAGAAATTGAAGTCCACACAACTGAACAACCACATCAGTCTCCTTCTAAGCCTGAAGAGTCACCATTCTATGAAGGGTCACCAAAGCCCCGAGGCACTGAAGAGCAGGATGATCAATCCTCTGACTCTTGTCCAGTCTACCTGAAGAAATATGACAATGTTCTTCCCTTGACTGAAAGGCATCTGGTTAAGTTTCTAAGGAAGACCAATAATGTTCTCTTCCAAGGACTCACTGATGAAATGGAGGCTCAACACTGGGAAGCTGCTGTTCATTATGCCAACCTTAAGAACTCTGTTGAAGAATATCATGATGATGTTCTTGAGCAAAATGTTGCAATTGGTTTCCCCCTGACAACTCTTGACACACATTTAAACAAGTTCAATGCTTCCCTCAGTGACATCATTAAAAGCGTTGCAACTGTTCAAGAAGCTGTCAAAGATGACCCTGAGCTCACCAAGAAACTTCTTAAAGCATCTGAGATCTATCAGCAGAACTCTGGAAAATTCACTGAACTTGTCAACTTGCTGAGTTCTTCAAATGTTCAGAATCTCAGTGCTTCAGTGGCCTCCCTCAAAGCCTCCTTCAGTGGCATTGAACAAAATATAGCCGACTGGGCTAAATCTTCTTCCTAAGTAGCCTGGAATCTTGGTTCGCGTATGTCTGCTATTGAAAGGTCTCAGGCTTCTCTTGAAGCTAAAGTGTCCTTGAATTTGTTCATTTGGAATCTGAGTTGGCTTCTCTTGAAGCTAAAGTGTCCACCATTAAACAAGACACTTCGGAGATCAAATCCATGATGTCTGAGATCTTTCAGGCTTTTAAGGGCACCTCTGCTGCCACAGCTTCAGTGAGCACTCCAACTCTTGCTCTCACTGGAGCTCCAGCACCAGTTGAGGGGGAGGGGATCACTGAAGCCTCTATCCCAGAGACCACTGAGCGGTCCACAAGCCAACCAGCCACTGAGACTGCTCCAAAGGAAACTCCTTCTCATACTGAGGGGGAGCATGTCATTCAGGCTACTCCAATCTCCTCCTATCAGCCTCCCATCAACATTCAGCAGGACAAGGGCAAAACATCATGACTACACCTGAGCCTGAACCAACAATGAAGCTCGTCCCTGCCTCCAAGATAGTAAGGCTCGAGCCTGAACCAGAAAAGGTCCCTTATGAGATCAATGGGGTCTTATACTATCTGACTGCTGAACAAATTCAAGCTCATGAAGAAGCTGAAGAGGAAAGGAAAAACAAGGTTGCACTCATTGAGGTTGTCAATGAAGAAGCTGAAAAGATTGGGTTAAAGCCTCAAGTTCTTGCTGGGGGAGAGGGTGGTGAAGTGTTTAAAAAGGCTCAGGATGAGGAGTTAATGGCCCTGAAAAGAAAAAGGGAAGAAAAGCTAAAGAAGGATGCTGAGGTTAGAAGGAAGAAGATTGATAGGTATCAATGGGTAATGACCAACAGGCTTCGCCCTGAAGCTATAACTGATATCAAGATTCATCCTAACACCAAACCAGCAGCCATCAGTGTCTACAGGGGAGGTGACAAAAGGCACTTCGAAACTCATGATCCCTTTAGATTTGGCGAATTTGGGATCACTGAGCTTGATGAATTGGGTCCAATCATCAACAAGAAGAACAATGCCATAGTCAAACATCTGGCAAAGTCCCTGGGTCAAAGATATGCTAACTTGGCCAAGATGCGTGAGGAGATGGGGATCAAATCTCTCTTCCTACTCAGGAAGATCAACCAGCTCCCTCTCAGTCTATTAGCAAGAAAAGAAAGAAGGTTGGGAATGAGCCAATCATCAAGGTCCTTGGTCTTGATTGCAACAGAGCTCTCCCTGAAGGAGTCAAGTTCGTAAACAACATGGTTATCGAACAGCCTGAAAGGGGACTCTTCTTCACTGATGAATTTGGTGATCAAGCCTTCCAAAGATGGGCTGATATTGCGCTGGCTGGGGTAAAAGCAATGCTTGGGTTCTTCATGATGGCATCTCCTATCAAGAGCCCTGAAAACATAAGGTTCTGCCATGAACTGAAAGCTATGATTGAAGAGCACCNCAAGCCTTCCAAAGATGGGCTGATATTGGGCTGGATGGGGTAAAAGCAATGCTTGGGTTCTTCATGATGGCATCTCCTATCAAGAGCCCTGAAAACATAAGGTTCTGCCATGAACTAAAAGCTATGATTGAAGAGCACCCTGACAGACATGAGCTGAACACTAAGAGGCAAAAGCTTGAAGCTCTGGGCTATAAATTCAACTGGTGAACCTGACGTGTATCTGCAAAACAATCGATCCCTTGTATCTTTGTTTTAATTAGGACTGTAATTGTAATGAATGAAAGTTTAAGTTTTATTTTTATCAGTGTCCTAAAATTACTTAGTTACTCAGTGTGAGATGATGACTCTTGCTCACTCACACTGATACCTAAAACACTCAGGCTATTTGTATATTCAAATAGAGGGAGACTGTTGGGTCACTGAATTCCCAAACTCTCTGAATCTAGGATTTGAACATAAAATAACCTAAGTGTTTGTCAACCTTCAACGAAATCAAGTCACTGAGTGAACAGTCACTCAGTGAGTCATCTTTAGGATGCTTGGGACAAGCTTAAGAAGAAAAGCTTTCCATTCAATGAGGCGGATTCTCAGTGAGTGGCACCTAAGCCAAAGAAGAAGGTGATGGATTCAGTGAGTGATGAGAATAGCTCACTGAATCCCAAGTTCCTCCTCACTGAAACAACAAAAGTTAAAGACTGAAGAATAAAGACATGAAGCCTAAAGAATGGGCGGGACAAGGCGGGAAACGTTTGAAGTTGCAAGGAGTGTCAGTATCCTTGTAAAGTCAAACTTTCCCTGAATGGCTTGAGTTCAGGATGGTGTCATATCTGAACCTCAGAAAGCACTATTGTCGTTTGCCCAAAATAGACTTATGTAACATAGACAAAATACACAAGCATTTTGTCTCAACTAGGCTGATGTAATCTTTGTCTATATCATAACGGTTGTAATATACTTGTGTATAAATAGGAGTCATAAGAGAGAGTAAAGGTTGCGGAGTTTGTGCACTTAATGCTTAGACATTCACAAACTAATCTTTACTCTCTCCAAATAGCAACCATCCCTAAGATAGCTTAGTGGGTCTTTTGTTGCTACTTAAGCATAGCTTAAGTTTAGTGAGGAGTAACACCAAACATACTTGTCATTTCAATCCCAAGTGTTTATTCCGCGAACACTTGGGTATAATTCTTTTGATTAATTTCTAATAAAGAGTTAAACGTTGAAAAAACATTGTTTCTTATCTTTTACGTTTTTATTATTAAGTAATTAATCATTGCATCATTATTCCATGGAACTTGGTTAGATTAACTTTGTAGTTAACCATTAACCAAGTGAAAGGGACCAACAATTACTTAATACGGTAATTGAACCGAAATGGAGAAGCATTTACAAAGAAAAGGGCTGGAGTTCAACCTTAAAGAAAAGATATGCAACAATCACCGAGAAGAAACATTCCATAAAAGTTTAATTACTTAATACGTTAATTGAACCAAAATGGAGAAGCATTTACAAAGAAGAGGGGCTGGAGAGATGAAGATGGCGTGACGGGTTTAGGGTTTTGTGGGAAATAGTTTCAAATACAATTAAGAGCAATATTATCAATGTTGGTTATCACCCCCACCAACTTGGAAGTCTAGAAGCAGAAACATGAACCTATGAAGAACATCGACACCCTACAAAGAACCTTTTAGTCGATAATAAGTAAACACACACTAAAGGTAATCTTGTTCCCAAACAATTGTATATTAAAAGAATACGGTACATTAACCCTCATCCCCTTATCTCTATTTATAGAGGATGAGGGGGAGAAAACTAAACCTGTCTAACAAGGAATCGGCTAACAAAGGAAGGAAATAAATCATGAGATAGTCAGTTATGCATGGCCACCGACCACTCTTCCTAATATTTTTTTGGGTAAAAGGGTTAATTCACCCCGGTAAAATAACCACTCTTCCTAATATGACTAAACTTAGAGCTAAATTTACAATAAACCCTCTAACCTATTGACTAATCAATTTATCCAGTGAGGCAAAAATTATTTAATTTAGTACAACAATTTGTTGGAACCTAGCAAGGTGCTAGGGTATGTAGGAAATCACCAAACTGGGGAGATAGGGAGTATCATATCGATCGAGGATTTGAAAACCACTTAACCTAGTATCAAAAATTCTTCTTCTAGATAGTACTTCACTACAACACAAGTGGGCTAATGCTACGGTAGGAATCAGTTGCAAATCCGTTGCAAATGGCCATTTGCAAAGGATTTGCAACGGATACCTACCGTAGCGTTAATGCTCCATGAAAATTTTAATTGCAATGGATTTCTAATGGGGGTAAAAGTATTCCAACGGTTTTCCAACCAATAAAAGTCCGTTCTAAATTAGCAACCGTTTTTGCAACGGATCATATTCCAACAGTTTTTCTACGGTTTTGTTACGGTACATATTGCAAGAAAATTGCAACGGATAAAATGGGTACGAGATTGCAACGGAATAAATTTGCTACGAAATTGCAACGGTATAACTTTGCAATTGATTTGCAATGGCATAAAGTAGCAATGGATTTTGCAACGGTATGCAATTGTAACGGATATGAAACGGTGTAAAATTGTGACGAGTTTTCAACGGAGTGTCAACGAAATGATTCCGTTACAAAAATATGCATTTTTATATATAAAAATGCATTTAGCTAATTTTTCCATAATATACAAATATCTAAAACCAAATAATTCCAAACGCACAATTGAAACCTAAATTAATAATTAGACGAACATTCAAATATCATATTACATAATGTATCAAGTCCTACCAAACTACTACTTCTAAACAACAAAATTACACGAAGTGTAACAAAGCAAATCCTACCGGATGCACCACTTCTTAACAAAATGTGTATAATTCACAAAGTTTTACCCAATCCACCGTACTACTTCAAAACAAAATGTGTATGAAACACGAAGTATACCTTAATCAACAAATGTTTATGCGGAATGGGGAGTCGGAGCTTGCTCCTTCAATTGTGCCAACGCCTCGGCGAGCCTCTCATTTGTTTCTTTCTTCATTTCTTCCTTAAATGTCTCAAGTTTTTCTTCGCCAAGCTTTCTTTCTTGTTCTATAGTTTCATAAAAAATCTCCTTGTCTTTCACTCTCGCTTGGTCCAAGTCCTTCAACGATTTTTCTAGCACTTCAACCTAGCCCACAAAAGCAACAATTTGGTTTCAATGATAATGACACCACCATTAACAAATGAGAAGCACCTAATCAATTTTTAGGTGCAGTTGGTTGTTTTTGTAGTTTTCAACTGTGACCTAGTCTTGGATAAATAATATATTAAGAATAAGAGCACATGCCATGTTATTAGTTCATCTACAGAATACATAGTTATACTTTCAAAAATATAAGGAAATAGGAAACGGAGATTTTGAATCGGCTACTAAAGTCAACGTAAACCTTTTACAATCAGTGCATCGCTCAGGGGATTTGCTATAGCAAAGCAGTTTATGATCAACTAACAATATTGGTCAATCTTAGCTCAGTTGATATACGCAGGGCTGTCGAAAGTAACCCAAACCGACCTGATACGATTAATCAGGCTTCCAAGCTTCTTTGTTGGGTAACACCATTGCACCCAGATCAGTATATAAGGTTGACTTTTTACTAGGCTAACTCAGATACGGAGTTGGTTAAATCTTAAACTAATTGTTTCAGTACATCCAAATAATGTTCAAAGTCCCTAGCAATTAATGAAACTCCAGCAGAAACCCAACCAACCCGAACCCAATCTCTAATTCTGTTTATATCAAGCAATACCAAACATCTTGTAACTACACCACTTGTATTCAAAGGCGATTCTACATAGGTGCTGCAATCTAGGTCATATGAAACCATCATGTATTATCGACTCAATTCAGTTTAGTCAATAATGACCCTGTTCAGTTCTGGAACAAAACAAACAGCTACTTCATATATATCAACTCGGCTAATTTCTAACTAGAATCACAATAACATTAAATTGCGAACTAAAACATGCTAGCAAAGTACTCAAATCACTAAATCAGTTATATCATGCAATCCTATTCAAATAAGCTTCTTGGTCTTTTTTTTTCAGTTAGCTTAAAATAAAAATAAAATTTGACCCGTTAACCCACTGTGAGAGCAACAGATTGTGTTTTCTTATAACTAGATTAATATGCTATGAAAATGAACAATAATAAGCTAACCTTCTTAAATTGTGGATGTGAGGTACTGGCATTATGAGTAGAAGGCGTTCCCGTTAACAAAAATATGGGATCATATGCATTGTATGCCCCAAATGTATTTCCCCTATTAGGCGGAGTGACTTTGTTCCATAGTTCCTCATCATGTGGGTTTGATTCAACGTTCTCTCCATGACTCTCAACCATACCTTCTTGATATTTCAAAATAACGATTAATTGTTTTAAAGTTTAATAGTGATATACTAAAAGTGGCTAAAAAATAAGAGGTTTGGATACTTACCATATGATCACGTGACTTGTCATTAACCCATCTTGGCTCAACCGCCTGACCTCCGCTTGACTCACCTACCTCATTCGACTCTCCAACCCCAGTTGACGTTGACGCTTCTGACCCGACTGACCCGTTTGCCCCTGCCGATCCATTTGCCCCACCTGGCCCGTTAGCCCCAACTGGCCCGTTAGCCCCACCTGACCCGTTAGCCCCAACTAATCCATTTTCCCCTGCTGACCCATTTACCTCTGCTGACCCATTTGTTCCTGCTGACCTGTTTGCCTCGGCTGACCTGTTTAAACCACCAGACCTGCTTACAGTTGGCGGTTGATCCAACGGCTTCGTCCCTTTCATAGCATGGGTGTGGGTAAAGAACTCAGTGGAACGTATAGGACGCCCAAGTTTGCTTTCCTACATGTTGCATTGAAGGTATTTCTGTTATTACCTAGTGATATATCATAGAGTACAAGACAATTTGGAAATTATATTACCAAGTATTTCCTGGTTGAGTTAAAGCTCCTAGACCCGCAAGTATGATGGCCACCAACTAACGTGTTTCTGTTATTCTTGTTTTGTTTTGATTTAGCTTTCCAATCATCCTTATTCCAAACATCACGTAGTAGTGGTAGCCAAACATCTTGTTTCATCCAAGTAGGGTTATATTGGGCAAGTCGACTATAATCATCATCAAAAGGAACCTTACTGTTTTTCTCATACAAGCGTATGGCTCTTGTTCTAGCAGCATTCAACATACCATTCCAACGAGATGAGGCATGTTTCACAAAACGTTTTCGAATACCTTCATCAATTCTTGGATCCCATTGATACGATTGCTGCACATAAGATAATCGTTAATAAGTGACTGGAATTGGATACCTTCATCATATCTAATAAAACCATTGTATCCTGTTTACATATCACAATAATAAACCATCCTATTTTTCTAGCAGGCGATGAAAACCTCAAAAACCACTTGGAGTTTTAAAACAATCGTTAATGAGGGACTTATATTTATATGTTTTTATAATTGTAAATAAAGGCAAACCTGAAAACGAAGCCACATCTGGTCTTTCTTCTCTCGTGGAACACAGCTCCATGTTGCCCAAGGTTCACTAAACCTAAACTGAAGAATCGATGTGATGGAATGTCCAACAGACTTCTGATCATTAAACCTATAAAACAGAAAAAATGAAACATGGGTATTAGTATAAGTTAATTACGCTATATAATAAACATAATATGAATACAAAACAATAGTTTTTACTCGTCTGCAGATATGCTAATCATCGGACGATCTGCCGGTTCAGGTAATGGATTGGGGATTTTTGATCCTCGCATGGCATTTGATGCTTCAACATCTGGTTCAGTCACCCCTACACCCTCATCATTATCATCATTAATCTGGTGATTATCCACCAACATTTGTCCATCACCACCAATGCCACTGCTACCACCATGTGAAGGTCTAGGACCACTACGTCTCCGTCCACTTGACATGATAATCTACAACAACAAAAATTGATAAATTAGCACATTTAAAATGATCAACTTAAAATAAGATAAAGAATATAAGAACAAGAGAAATAATCAGATAAAAGATTGCTAGCTAATTCTGTAATATATAATAGATACTACTTTTTGGTGCAAAAGGTGAATTATATTAATCTCCAAACATTGTACAATCATAAGAATAAAAACATTGTTTTAGACAATTCCCAAATAAAATACAAAACAAAATACACTCTGCATCCAATATCTGTTAAAGCAAGAAACATATCTGGATACCTCCATACATCAGAACCTTAATTCACCTTTTAATAGATATTAATTGTAATATATAATAGATACTAATTCTATATATATAAATTAATAAATACTAACTATTCGGAATCTATGTCTTCAAACTCATCTTCCTCAACATCATCATCATTCTCATCTGAATCTATGTCTTCAAACTCATCTTCCTCAACATCTTCATCATTCGTATCGTCTTCAATATTATAAGGAACTTCCTCTACATCTCCTTGTGCAAGATTAAAGGGTTCAATATGATCACTGCCATTTGTTGAACATATTAATCTTTCATTCTCTTGAAAGAAATCATCCCCAACATGGTTATCATCATCTTCTACTTCACTAGTGTCTTCCTCTAGTTCAAAAACCCCTTTAGGACTGGACTTAACAACAGCCCACCAATCTTTAGTACATGGATATGGTGTATAATACACTTGTTGTGCTTGTAATGCTAGGATGTATGGGTCGTCAAAACATCCCTTTTTAGTGTGTTTTATATCAACCATTCCATTCTTCCGATCAACCTTTACCCCTTGAACCGGATCAAACCATGTACATCTGAACAACACGACCACACAACGTCCTAAATCGCTATCATATTCGACTTCTATGATCTCATCCACCAATCCATAGTAATCACTTTCCTGTTGGTCAGAAACAGCCCCTTTCACACATACACCACTGTTTTGTGTGACTCGCCAATCATAAGCTGTTTGCGTATGGAATTTGTAACCATTAATTAAGTAACCCTTACAACAAACAACATTTGTTGAAGGAAATTGTGCTAAACACTTTAAATGTGCATTGGTACCATCTGAAGCAAGCATAACCTACAATAACAAAAGAGCATATGTTATGCTTGCAACAATATTACAATGTTTCGATTGTTAGTCATGTGTTATGCTTACATTGGTGTTGAACCATGAAGCAAACAACGCCTCTCTTCTTCTTTCAAGTTCTTCATCATCAATCGACGGTTCTGTTTCTCTAATCCAATCGTCAAACTTAAATAGCGACTCATGAACCTCTACACAGTTCAACAAGACGTAGGTATAAATCTTGTGCATCTCAGCACTGGACAATACTTTATATTTCCCGCCAAATAATCTTCGCGATGGAACTTTGAAAATGCTTAATCGATTGTCAGTTTTTGAAGAACAAGGAATTTCAGGGGCAAAATTCTGAGACTCACGATTCAACCTCGTTTGTACTCTTCGTCCATGATATAGATTGCAAAAGTTGGAAAGCTCGTCTACACAATAAGCCTCAACAATGGAACCCTCTACCCTTGCTTTGTTTCTAATTCTCCTCTTCAATATTCATAACTTTCTGGAAATTGATATTAGAAAAAAAAAAAAAAAAAAAAACAAGTTTTAAGGCATTTAATTAAGAGCAAATTGTTTTTCTGAAAATACAAAAGATTTGGTAAATTAGATGAATTACCTCTCATAGAGATACATCCATCTATATTGCACTGGGCCACCTAAAATAGCTTCACGCGCCAAATGGATTACAAGATGTTCCATTGAGTCGAAGAAGCCGGGTGGAAATATTTTTTCCAACTTACAAATTGTTATAACAATACTTTTTTGCAATTCTTCTAAGTCTGATACATGCAACACCTTTGAGCATATCACACGAAAGAATGTGCACAACTCTACGATTGCATCCCATATAGGGTTTGGTATCATTTCTTTCAAGGCGATGGGCAACAATCGTTGCATGAATATATGACAGTCATGACTTTTAAAACTATAAAAGCTACATTCTTTGACATTGACACACCCCCCGATATTTGATGCATACCCATCAGGGAACTTAACTTTTTCAGCCATTCACATACTTTCTTTTTGTTTGGTTTATTTAAAGTGTAAGATGCTTTTGGTTTCATGACTTTGTTACTATTTCCAGTATACACATGTAACTCTCGTCTATTGCAAATCTTTGATAAATCCAATCTTGCCTTGAGATTGTCTTTACTTTTGGGAGTATCCATGACGGTGTGAAATAAGTTTTCAAAAACATTTTTCTCAATGTGCATGACATCAAGGTTGTGTCGAATTAACAACAATTTCCAATATGGCAGCTCCCAAAAGATACTTTTCTTTACCCAGTTATGTGTTTTCCCAAAGCCAGGGGGTTTAGGAGCTTTTGGGTCATATGGAACACCTTCATAAACGGTTGGAATGTCATAGACTTATTGATAAAGTTCATGACCAGTTAACTCCAAAGGTGGTCCGATTGATGATGGTACAGTAGAATCAGCCTTGAATCCTTTTTTATCACGACGAAATACATGTTTAGGAGGTAAAAATCTTCGATGACAGTCAAACCAACAAGGCTTGCCTCCGGAAGTCAACCGAAACGATTTTGTATCTCCCATGCAGCATGGACAAGCTAACACACCATGTGTGCTCCACCCCGACAACATGGCATATGCAGGGAAGTCACTGATTGTCCAAAGAAGTATTGCTCTCATCGTAAAATTTTGCTTACGATAGGCATCATAGGTGTCAATACCATCATCATAAAGTTCCTTCAACTCCTTTATTAACGGTCTTAGAAAAACATCCAAGTTTTGGCCTGGACTTTTTCTTCCAGGAATAACCAAAGACAAATGAACATAAGAGTCTTTCAAACTCATCCAAGGACGTAAGTTATATATTGTAAGAAAGACAGGCCACAATGAATACGGATTTGAGTTTGAGTTATTTGGACTAAAACCGTCGGTGCACAGCCCTAGTCGAACGTTTCGAATCTCTTCGGCAAAGTACGAGTTAATAGAGTCAAAATGCTTCCACGCCTTTCCATCACTTGGATGTGCCATGCTGCCTTGCTTTGTTTTGTGAGTATGGTGCCATACCATATCTTTAGCCGTCTTCTTGTTCATATACAACTTTTGAAGTCTAGGACCAATAGGCATGTACGTCAACACCAAATTAGGGACATTTGCTGGTCACTCTTGTAACGAGGCTCATTACACCAACGACAATGAGTCAACTGTTTTTCTTCATCGTCATAGAATAACATGCAATGGTTTGTGCAAGCATCAATTCTTTTTGATGGCATACTAAGTTTATCCAAACTCTTCTTTACGGCATAAAAGTTATCTGGGAGATTATTGTCTTTCGGAAGCATACTTTTAAAGATGGGAAGTATGTAATCAAAGGTAGACACAGGTACATTACAATGTGACTTCCAACTCAACAAAGAGGTGGCAGCTTGTAATGTTGTCCAGTTTTGACAACCCTCCCATAAAGACTCGTCCAAGGCTTGTAACAAGTCATAGAACTTTTTGGCTTTTGGGTTCGGGATATCTTCCGCAACATTTGAATCTTGATTTGGTTGAAATGTTGGATTAAACCTGTGGAAAACTAGAAGGGGGGTTGAATAGTTTACCTCTTTTTAGCGTTGATTATCTTTTAAAATCTTATTGAAACTTTCGTGTAAACAAAGATTTAGTTTTGAAGATATATCAAACACAATANTTTCTCTCTCCTCAATTTTTTTCAAACCATTCTCAAATCCAAATCCGATTCTAACCCCATTTACAAACCAAACGCACCCTTAATGTCCTGTGCCATGTCACGGATCCTTGTGCCATGTCACCAATACGTGTGACATTCACCTCATCTAAACCATCTATCTAACTATCTTATAAGAGAGCAAGGCCTACTATTAATAGAAATACTTAAAATTTAAGCAATACAACTTCTAAAGCTATAAGTACAACAACCAATATTACTTATAGAAATTCCCCTCATATTTAATTCTAACATAAAATTAATACTAACATTAAATACAATAAATAAAACATTATGTACATTAAATACAATTAATTAACAGGTCAATAAATACAATTAATGCACTTATTAAAACACCTCTTAAATAAGTAATACAAATTATCAAGCATATTGTACAACTAACGTAAACACAATTCCTGCATTAAATGTCACTAATACATATAATAAAACACATTATACAAATATTTAAGCCCGAACGAGCAACGAGCCAAATGGGCTCGAGCCTGAACGGGCACGTGCCAAACGGGCACGGGCCAAACGGGCTCGAGCCTGAACGGATACGAGACAACGGGCTCGAGCCCGAACGGACACGAGCTAAGCGAAAATTTTGATATTCGTAAATTTATTGTCAAAAAGAATATAATAAACTAAAATACATGATTCACCAGAAAATTTTATTTCAGGGTACCCGCCGCTGGAATGCGCGGGTACCCTGCTAGTCATCATCAAATGGCTGAAAACACTTCTGTGGAAAACTAGAAGGGGGGTTGAATATTTTACCTCTTTTTAGCGTTGATTATCTTTTAAAATCTTATTGAAACTTTCGTGTAAACAAAGATTTAGTTTTGAAGATATATCAAACACAATATAAATATATGCAAAGATAAAGAAAGAACAATCAAACCACAACACGATAGTTTATCGTGGTTCGGCTACAAGGACCTCTTTTGTCCTTGCCCTACGTCCACGCCCCGAGTATCCAACTCGAGAGTTTCAAGCACTATCAACAAGCTCCTTTATCCGGCGGAGAAAACCTTACACGTCGCTTATACACGTTTTCCGACACTAAGCTAAATGTCGAGTTCTTTACCAAGGCTACAACCACTCCCAATAGTTCTTTCACAAGGGTACAACAACTCCCTTTACACTTTGTATTTTAAGGCACAAATACTAACTGATCACAACTATAACACACAATGAATATGGAGTATAGACTTAAAGAAATCTACACAATGCTTTATTTATCAAGACTTGCAACTTCTTGTTGGAAGCTTGAAACTAGAAATGAGTTAGTGAACTTCTTTGCTACAATAAGAAACTTCACAACAATGAAATGGTTAAGGGTTAGATGATAATCTGAATGTGTGTGAAAAAATGATGAGAAGTGATAAAAAAAATAAAAGCTAGCAAATGGTTTGGTATTTATAGGCAAAAGGTACTTTGGCCTGGCGGAACCCGCGGAACCCTCACAAGGGTTCCGCCCGTGTATCCCCAGGGTTCCGCCAGATCTGACAGAGTGAACTTTTGCCATAAGTTCCAAACCAACCTAAGTCACATCAACTTATTACATGTCATAAACATGGCTTGTAGAATAAGGCTTATGGATAGTCAAACACACAACTTACCATAAATATGAAGTGACTTGTAAATGCCATAGAAACATGATGTGATGTAACATATTTATGGCATGTAAAAACAAAGTGAACTTAATGTGTAAATCCAAACAAGGTCACATCAAGTTAATGCTAGCCAAACACAACTTTGTGTAAGAAAAACTTATGATTAGTCAAACACACAATGTTTCCTTAATTGCAAAATGACAACTTACCATAAATGAGATGTAACATTTCTAGTTAAAGAAATATGTAAATGTTGTGTTCTATATGACAATGTGAAATGTAAAATGTAGCAAAAGAATGATTATGCAAGACTTTAAACTAGAATTATGTTTTACCAAAAACTAAAGTTTAGACTTTGTCGTTAACAAAACTTAGCAAATATCGTAAAATATAAATAACGTTTTTAGGCGATATTTGTATTAACATAACCATTTATACTATCCAACACCATACGTCGGCAATCATAAAGATCGTCATGGTCATCACAATCCATTGGAGCAGAAGATTGTCCAACGTCATGGATTGAAGTTTCACCATGCTCCGTCCATGTAAAATATGCGGGCATGAACCCTTTCTTGCGCAAGTGATTTGAAACCACTTCCCGCGATTTGTAAGGCTTATTTTTGCAACCTCTACAAGGACATTTTATTCTAAGCTCTATCTCACCCGACATAGTCGACAAGTGTTCGACAACTTCGGGATGGGAGTAGGCATAGTCCAAAAATAACTCCACATTTTGAACATAATTCTGATTAGAATACCCTTGTGTGTCGGTCATCATATACATCCACGCCCGATCACTAGTGGATGCCATAATTACTACATACGATTAAAGCAAACAATTACAATTAACAATATAAACTAGCATTTTGAATTTAACAAACTCAGTATACACCCAAATCAATTTCATAATTCTTAAACCCAGGGGGTGTTTGTTTCGGCTTATATAGCGGGCTTATCGCTTATTTGGTTTTCTACTTATGTTTTGTAACCTCACTTTTTTTTTGAAACTTTTCGGCTTATATAAGCCTATTATGTCATAATAAGCTTATATAAGCCAAAAAGTTTCAAAATAAGCCACAGAAAAGTAAGCTTATGAAACATAAGCCGAAAACCAAATAAACATAAGCCCGCTATATAAGCCGAAACAAACACCCCTTCAGTATACACCCATATCAATTTCCTAATTCTTAAACCCTGAAATAAAGTAAACAGCTACATTAACAATATAAACTACCATTTTGAATTAAACAAATTCAGTATACACCCATATCTGTAAAAGCTAAAAGGATAATTTCATATCAAATATGAGTAAGAAATTATGACTATCTTTTACAAATTCAGTCTTTACACACATATGTAGTCTTTATACACATAAAATTAAAATCATTAAAAAAAGGTCAAAAAAAGTCAAAATCAGCTACAAAAAGTCAAAATCAGCATCAAACACTTATACAACACATCATATTCAGATATTTATAAACCTTAAATCAAGATTCTTTAAATGAAACAAAATAACTGAGATTTACTTGTTATATACACATAAGTAAAGCATTTTTACACATAAATTGAAAGTTGAAACAATAATTACTGAAAGATGTAATTATACCTTACTCGATTTGAAGACCGGTAAACGAGATATGACAGAAGAGAGTAAGCAACGATTTGCTCAGTTTGAAGACTTGTAAACGTGAGATGACAGAAGAGAGTGAGCAACGAGATGACAGAAGAGATTGAGGAACGATATAAGAGAAAGAAAAGTGGTATCTATGGTGGATATTGTTTGTTCATCTTGAGGAGATCTGGTGTGTGCTTTCCTAAAGTACAAAAGTGTTAAGTGTGTTGGTATGTGGGAGGCGGGTGTTAAGTGTGTTGGTAGATAGGGCAACAAAGAAATTGGGGAACTTTGAGAGGGAACTTTTAGAATGGAGGGAAATTAAAATTGGGTGGGAGGGAAAAATTTTGATAAGATATTTTCATTTATAAAAACAACTAAAAGAAATAGTTGTAAATATAAATGTAAAGTCTTTTAATAAACGAAAGTTATTGTGTCGCTCGGTATAATCCGTTATTATATTTTATTATGATAATATACACTGGGAAAAGTCAACAACATCGTTTAATTAATATCAAGTTTATTTAGTTATTTGATTAAACACGTTAGACATTGAATTAGTCATTTACAATTAGTAAAACAAGATAAAACTCATTGCAATGTTATTGAACTACTAAAAATGCATGTAATGGACAAGTGTAGGTGGGAGCTGAGCGCAGACGGAAAGTTCTCAGTTAAAGATCATACTCTCTTCTGTCCTTGCTGTAATGATGTCATTGAATCTATGGACCATTGTTTCGTTTTATGCCCAAAGGTTCCGTTAGTTTGGAAGCAGGTATTCGAATGGTGGGGCTTAGATAACATCGATGTGTTTTCGGTCTAGGATGTTCTCAATTTACATGGTATCGCTTTTGTTAACAGTATAATCAGAGAGAGATGGGAAGTAGTGATTTGGTCCACGTTATACATGATATGGAGTAATAGGAATCAAATGATATTTAAAAGGAATGGTTCCATGATTCCGGATTTGTTTAAAGAAATTCAGTTGCAACCTTTCGAATGGATTTCAGCCCGGTCAAAAAAGGATGAGGTGAAGCGGGAAGAGTGGTTCGGTGGTCCGATCCATCGTGTATAATTGGCTACCGGAGTTGTTTTGCTTCTCTTCTTTTGGTTGTTGTTTCTTTCTTCGGGGTCACTCATAATTTAGTTAGCTTCCTGGTTTTCATGATGTTGTTTTGCATGTTCGGGAGATTGCTCACTATTTTTGATAGGTCGTCTCATGCCCTATATCTATGTCTTATAGAAAAGGACATGTGGTTTTCATTGTACTAGTTTGTATATGTGTTTTGAGTTTTGATTTATATATATATATCTATTTACCCTTCAAAAAAAATGTTATTGAACTACTACAAATATTACGACATACATATAATTATTCATTTTAACTAATAAAAGCTCAATATCAAGGCTATTAAGACAAGCATTTTACTATAGATTGTTTTTGTCTAGGTATCATGCCCGTGATATCGAATCAAGCTTGAAATATCATATCTCCCATATGTCTTGTAGTACCGATTCGACACTAATATGAGAGAATAACTTTTGACCATGGTAATTGTTAGGAAATATAACTCGTATGAGTTGTTACAAACTTATGTTCTCAATAAAACCTAGGGGTTTAAGATTGCCCGGTCTTCAAAAGTTACTCGAGCTCTTCTCGTAGCAAACTTGACTCCATTGCAAGCTAAACCTCATTTTAAGGCGATTAGGAATGAATGCACCTACTAAACAATTACAACTAATTAAACACATCACAACCAATTATGACAAATATCAACTCAGTTCTACTTATGAAAGCTTTATACCGTAACAAGACATAAACAACCCAATGAAGCTCATCCATATACAATAAAGGTATCTAGGATTTCTAGAGGCATTTATAATTATAACCGTCATAGAATCTCCGCACGTCACATTGTAGTCGGTGTACACATGAACTCAATGAACAAAGAGTGTGCACTACAAAGTACATCACAAGGATTTCTCATTAGTGTGCTAGACCGAATATGTGACAATAATGTTTTTTTGATGGATGATCACGGTCGGTGCAACTAAACCATCATATCACCGTTCAAGGTTTATCCAAAACAATAACGCCCCCATGATGACTAGATATGCTTATTCATAAGAACGAAGAGTCGTCTTCATCATTTTACACACTATATACACACTCTTATTTAGTCTATCTTGTTATT
>LBNU01016644.1:87102-98284 GCA_014162995.1 Artemisia annua | reverse complement strand
CTTAATGAACTTATTCGCGTCGCTTTGCAAACACATTGTCTTTTAAATTCATTTACCGCTTTCATTTCTATTCGCACTTTTATTACCGCTTTCTTTAGTCACTTATTTACATGCTGCTTTACTTGTTTACTTATTTCATGTCGTTTTACCGCTTTACTTTATTTTAAACCGCATTTTAATTTGTCGTTGTAGTATAAACAAAACCAAAATCTTCTTTTAAACCTTATTCACTACACATATCTCACGGTCTTGAGTGACGAGATCAGTTCAACCCTCGTTGGGACAACGATCCGTGGTTTACAAGCTTGCTTGCTAGACTTTTACGATCACTATCCCTCTCTCTAAATCCGTAGTAACATTTCCCTCACTGGGCACAAGGATGATTTGACCTTTAAACTCACCAGTTTAAGTCTTATCTTTTCTATTATAACTTCCAATAAGTTTTCATAACTTTTGATCTCAAAATGAATAGTCTTTTGTATTTCTCATGTCTTACCAAAAATAAAAAAATAAAAAAAATTGTACATTGCAAGCCCAAAATCATTCTTCTTAACACACTTCAAATTGTATTAGATTTACTCAGTGTAGTCACTATATCGCCATATCTCTTCTTAATAAAATATATGCCACTTTGTGTTCTATCTTATGTTCTTTCTTGCAGTAAAACTACAAAGTAAAGTTCTACCTTCTGTTATTTTTGGCCTAACATATATGGCAACAATACGTTGTATGTAAACACATAACATTAACATAACTTTAATAAACAGAAACACAGGCGCCACGAAGCAACGCGCGGGCTTACCCGCTCGTAGACTACAAAATACAAGAAGAAAGCAAGTCACCAAAAATATGCCACTGGTTCAACCAAAATCAAAACATTATCCATCTCTTCAAACACTTTTACAAGTTTACTCACATCCACTCACGACGTGTGATCTCGTGGTGGATAATGGTGACATGGGTGGCGAGTGATGGTGGCAACGTCGGTGGCTGGTGAACGTGGATGGAGATAACCACGATATATGGTGGCAACGTAGGTGGCACTGGCGGGTGATGGTGGATCTGATGAAGAAGGTTTCTTTCATAGATTTCGTTTGATATGGTGTTTGTTAGAAAATTAAAAAGTTTTTTTATCTTCCATTTTCGTTAAAGCTTGTAAATCAAACCGTGTAATTTTTCAGATGGTGGGTGAAAGCTTGGTTGTGGCAGGAGATGAGTTTCATTGCATTCGTAACGGGAAGTGGAATTGAAGGCAACGTGTGGTGGTTGAAGGTGAATAAGCGGCGGCGAGGGTATGGTGAACAGGCGGTGGTCACTTAGCGAAGAAGAAAGCAGATAATAAGAGAGGGAGACTATTTTTTATTTACGTGTCTACTATACCCCTTAAAAGAAGAAGAAAGCAAAATAATGAGAGAGAAGATAATATTTACTTAAAAATAAAAAAAATAGCAGATTATAAGATCGTATCTATTTTTTGTGGTGGGTTAGTTTGCATTAATCACATTCATTCAATGTTTTACATTTAATGGCGACAGAGTTGGGTTAGTTTGCATTAATCACATTCATTCAATGTTTTGCATAAATCACCAATTATACATGTTTGTTTTGTCTTTGATTTTATGATTTTTAGGGGTTTAATTGGTGATTTAATTATTTTTTTAATCTCTCATGGCTCTAATTGTTGATTTATGTATAACTTTTGTACCTGTGTTTAGGTTTTTGGGAACGGGTGTTTTGATCATAAATTCATCTTTTTATTATGAAACCCTTTGTGTTATGATTAATTTTATGTTACTTATCAACCAACAGGGGTGTTCTTATTTTAGCTTATCCACACATTAAAAGCATAGAATTATATTACTGTACTTAAAAACGATAGTGACCAACTGTTAGAATGATATGGATATTGATGAAGAGCTGAGCATAGAATTGTATCGCCTTTATAA
Organism: Artemisia annua; assembly: GCA_014162995.1. Lineage (NCBI taxonomy): Eukaryota > Viridiplantae > Streptophyta > Magnoliopsida > Asterales > Asteraceae > Artemisia > Artemisia annua. Next base: position 96,338 of record LBNU01016644.1, on the reverse strand, counting down.
TGTTTTGCAGATATGTGTAAGAGCTGAGCAAACACAACTTATAAGATCTCTTGACAAGGAAAGACAAAAAGCAACAGAAAACGGATATGAGTATCTTAAGCTAAAATAAGAGGTAGATAAGGGAAGTCAAGAGATAACGCACGGCACCCACATAAAAAAAAGCCCTCGACAGACAAGCCGAGTATATATTTACACTTCGTTATTTACTAGCCTTACAGTTGTTATGTAGTCATCCTGTAGTGTATTTTGAATACTATTTTTTCTTTCTTTTCGTCATGTCGTAAGGGCCAAAGTTGTGATAGTTGAGTTATACTATGGTCATTGTCAAGACTAATGTATGAACTTTTCATACATGTGCAGATTTTCAATGTTAAGAGAACTCATCCCTCATGGTGGTCAAAAGAGAGATAAGGCCTCATTTTTACTAGAGGTATATCACGAGAGGCATGTTTACTTTGTTCACCCAAAACTTACATATAGGCATATAGCTAAGCCTAAAGTTCTGGTTTGTCAGATTATTGAATACATTCAGTTTCTACAAAAGAAGGTACACAAGTTCGAGGACTCATGCCGGGGATGGAATAATGAACAACCTGCGATGACCGCATGGGTAAATTCAAACTTTCAAGTATTTTTGATGGTTTAGACATTAATTTTAAAAGAGTGAATTTTCTTATTGAGTTATGGAATTCTTAACTAAGGGGTACCTGATTAACTTAGCTTAAAAGATAATAAGCCCAATAAATTAGCTTAGATAAACACCCCTTAGTTTTTAAAGAATGTAATTTCATGTAAAACACTGAGAAATTTATGTTTGAGGAGGTTGTTGGCTCAGGTTCTAGAGTATCAGCCATAACAAAAATTTTCACACTTCTTTGGGTAAGGGGACATAGAATGTGGCCTGAATTTTGGTGTCATAGATGTTCATTCCACATGACTTGACTTTATGTTAAGAATATGCATAAACGTGGCTTAAATTTTGATTTTATAGCTGTATCAAAACACAATATACATAGTAGTAGTGTTTGGATTATTTAGCTTGGCAAGTGGCTGTCATGTGTTCATGAGTAGTGGGTTAAAGTAATATGTTGCAATGATATTATTTTTAATTGGTTGAGGGGTGTTTAGTTGATGTAAGGGACTTTTAACGGGTTTATGTGTTTTAGTTGGATGATGGAGACGACCATAGTATTTATTTGTATTAATTTGTTTATTGTAGTTTGAATGGTAATGCTCGATACAGACTTGGTGATATTTGGTTTATATGGAGTTTGAATCAATAGACAGTGTTGGTTGATATCTTTATTACTAATAACCTTTTTAATATTATGAATTACTTTAGTGTTATTCTTAACAAATATAATCTTATTCGCCTTTTTTAATGTTGTAATAGCGAGCCTATCTCCAGACTAAGTGTATAATGGCCATCATGTTAATATTATGAATTACTTTTAGGGAAAAAACTCAAAATGGGTTTAAAAGAAAATTAAATGGGTGGAGAGAACATATCTTTACCGGTTTAATACGCCAATTTGTACCCAATTCCAAGTATGGGTAAACAAGTAATCTCAATTTATAAAATGAGAATATGTATACATCTTGCAATCATATTTGAAAAGGTGTACGGGTTTTCTTACAATGTGTTAGTGTTTTACTTACCTATTTAAGTTGCTATTAGTTTTAGTATACTGATATTTATTTAGAGATCAAATGTTAGCCGACAATTATTTATGTATTCTATTTTCCTTTATCCCAAAGTTGGACCGTGTGTGTAGAGAAGATGTTGAATTCATTTTGTTTCGATTGAGAGTTTATGTGTGATTCAAAATTTAACTCGCTAATGTTGAACATGTTAGGTAATAACCTGCCACAAGTAATGAAGTGTTAGTACTATTAACAGAAGACAAGACAAACAAAAATTTGACGGTGGGAACAATTATGGTGATGAAAATAGTTGATGAGTTGGTATGGGTTTGGCTACAGGCGAAAGAGGGGACCGAGGTTTTGACCATGAGGGAACACGGTAACATAAGGAAGCGCGATTATTAGACACGGGGGACCTATGATTGCGCAGTGCTCATGTATGTTTTAGGGTGATATACTAATTTTTCTTTCATAATTCAATATTATATTTTCCATTGGATTTTTTTGAATGAGAATTAGTTGATCAAGTGTAACAAAAGGTCTAAACTCTGCCAATTTTGGATAGCAATGTTGTGCTGATTATGCTTATTATGTTCTGATTTTTGTGACTACAAGTTCATTAATCAGTTTCCTGCTAGATTTATTTTAGGTCTCTTATTCTAATTGGTATAAGAGCCACTATAAGTTGTGTTTTGTGATTTTTTTGATGCATGTTTTGCTTAAAAATATGTTTTTAAGATTCAAATTAAATGATGGTCAAGGCCATAATATTTATGGTTTCCTCAGTATAGCATCTTTGTTCCTGAAAAGAACCAGGGGTTTATCAAACCCGGATTTGCAGGAATACTGCTTGAAGATCAGTTTCATATCTTAGTATCTACTTGACAAGAACCAAAAAATATTATTTTAAAACTAGCATGTGAATAAAAAATCAACATGCTTTTCAAAAGAAAATCATCTTTGCAAAATATATTATTTACGAATCTTTCAATATGTTAACTAAATCGTTACTATTTCCCTAATATTATTACCTTATACGGAGAATATTTTTTTTTGACAATGCTCGAAGGTCGAGATCACCAGTGCCCTGTATCACAAGCTTTATAATGTATCATGATTAATGGATTTTAGTGTATGGAAACTCTTTTGAGTGTTTTCATACCCGGCTATGTTGCTCCCGAATTTGTCTTTAATAGATATAAATACATTATTGAAATTTTAGAAAAAAAAACCCGTGCGTGCACGGGTATTATAACTAGTTAGTCAAAATAACAAAGTTAATGGGCTAAATAGCCTGACCAAGTGCATATGTCGGTTAATAGCAACAAGCTATTTAAATACAACAAATTTTTCAAGATTTATTGGCGAGAAACATAGTTGACAGTAGGAGTACGTTGATCGAATTCGTGAGGTAAGTTTTACAAAGCTTTATGACACTAGCGAAGTAATAAATTTTACATTCCGTGCATCAACTAGGACATTGCATGCTTAGTTAATGTCTCGTTTTGAACGGCAAATTGGTTAGAACCTATCAAAAGCCAGAAAAGATTACATTGTGCTAGTTAAAGTAGGTAGTGTCGTGTTGCAAAAATCGTTCTTGCCCGAAAATATATTTTTTAGTTTCAGGACAAAAGGAAGATAAGGATTACAAAGATGAAGTTGATGTTATTGCTTACGCTATCACTCTGCCTAATCAATCATATTTATGCATCAACAAGTGGCCCCATTAATCCCAAATCCAAACAAGCCATTCTCGACTTAGAGAAAGCTTCAAGGGGAAGTTATACGGGATTTGAATCAAGTTTACGTGGCAGTGGAGGACTAAGTTTTGGTTCAAAGGGTAGTAGTTTTGGCGGATCACGTGGTTCAAGTGGAGGTTATGGTTTTGGCTCAAGTCGTGGCAGTAGCCGTGGTAGTGGTAGTAGTAGAAGTCCAACACGTGGTATTGGTGCAAGCCGTGGTGGTAGTATTAGCAGCGGATCACGTGGAATAAGCGGAGGTAGTACTTATCACAGGCATAGTAGTGGCTGCCTTCACAAGACTGCTTTTCACTCATTGGCTTCGATTATTTTGGGCGTACTCATTCTTATGTGACTTGCTTTGGATCCTTATTGTGTTTTTATAGACAATCGATCGAATGTATGTTCGATTAGCAGTGTAGTCTTTTTACCAACTATAAAGGGATAGTCTGGTACATTCTTTTAATTTGTTGATCATCTTTTAAGTGATGCTTTTTAATATATGGTAAATATTATATGATTGTGTATTGCTCCTAGTAAGAAATATAAGTTCCTTATGATGACTTTTATGTTGCACAGATAATGATTTTTTCCAGCTTGTCATGGATATCTAAACGCATCAAGACCGTAGGTATTATATATCAAGCATGTAGCCTTGCAGGCTTGTAGATGAATGTGGTTTTGTTCATATGTCGCCATAAGCCAACGTGCTGTTTGCGTGAAACCATCAAGAAACAACTTATGATTTAAACATTTCATGAGGGTGGTCCATTTGGGTAAGAAGATCTTGTAAGTACTCTTATAGGTTTAGAATTTTATGTTTCAATTGCTTTAGTTGTTTTCTTTTCTTTTTCGTTTTACACTTTATAAGTTTTATCCTCAACTATATAACACTTAATCCATCGTGGATGCAACATAAAAATATAAAGACTCATAACAAGTTGTCGCCATCAACTAAATCCTCTGTTTAAAGTTAACAGAGGAAAGAGTATGTACGAAAGCTTCATACTGATTCTAACACATGTGACATGTATGCACTTTGATATATAAAGTAAAATCATTTCTTCTTTTTAACCTATGTGGGATAGCAAGCTCTTTTGGTTTTCACCAAAAAAACAATAATAAGGTACCTAAATAGCTAAACTTATTGTAATTTCATCCTGTAATTTCAACAAACATAAAACGTTACCTAAGATATTGGCATATTTCCTCAACAACAGGCAAGATGATTACTGGAAAGAGCAATAAACCAAAATTGATGTACCAAAGGCTTTGTGGCTAACGCTACGTAAGTGACTTATCAACTTAGAGAGATAGTAAGTGGTACAACCGTACAAGTGTGAGAATAATTTGCCGTTCAAATTAAATAAATCTATTTAAGAGGGGGGGGGGGAAAAAAAAAAAAAAAAAAAAAAAATTGACCAATCAAACATTTTTCTTATATTCAATTACAATGGCATAAAATGGTGGATGCAACATCAAAAATATTAAGACTTCATATCAAGTTCCAAGCAATACATTCCAACCCATGTTTGATGTGAACATGAGAAGGAATATAAGCAGGAAGCCTCATACTTGTTCTAACACATCTGAAATGTATACACTTTGGTATATAAAGTAAACTCATTTCTTCTCATTAACCTATGTGGGATAGGAAGTTCTTTTGGTTTTCACCAAAAAACAATAATAAAGGTACCTAAATAGCTAGACTTACTCTCTTCTCATGAATTTGTAGTATTGTAATCAATATGAAATATTGATTACAATATTTGCCGCAATATTGTAATCAATATCTAATTACAATAAACAGATAAGCAGTTTGGCTAAGCAAATCTCAAACACCCCTGTAAACGAATATTTGAAGCAAGTGTCAAGTATGGCACTTTTAACTGGTGTTTTAATGCTTACTAAAGGGTGTTTGGATGTGCATTTTTAAGTGATTATGTGAGTTCTAGAATTAGGATAAGATCAATTGAATGGTTAAAGCCAATAAAAGTCTGTTAAGTTTGGATTTATCTCAGTAGCCAGTTTTCTTATAGAAACTCCTAAGCTTTTTTCTTTATGTTTGGATTATCTTAACCGTGCATGATTGAAAAACCGTAATAAGTTTTATTTTGATGCTACGGGTTGTCGGGTTCTATTTAAGGCATTTGTTAGTTTACGATGTCCATCTGTGTTACCATTCGCAGTGTTACTTTGTATAGTATGAATACATAGATTCTGTCCAATGATTCTGTCCTATCTGGAAGGTCTATCTGCATTACTGTAAGTCTGTAACAATCCTATTGTTGCTGAATTACTTTTGTAATCACAGATGTTATGATGAACTTTTGTGCGACTGTTCCATTCTTGTTAACAGCATAGCATGATGGCAATTCGGATTGGTGTGAGATCGGTGGGTCGACATGGCCTGCACTTCCATCTAAAACGTTTAGAGAATTCATAAAAGCATATGTACAAAGTGCTGGAATGCTTGCAACTTTGTTCATAATACCTTCTAGCGATTCCTTCCAGCATCTGTTCAAACGATTCGAGTAAAAATGATTTAAGAGTAACATTACGCTAATAAGCACTCATTTCAGTTACAGTCTCCATCTGAGTTGTACATTTCCAACCAAACTACTCAGCAACTAATAAGTGACCTCAAACATCTGGTGCAACAAGAACTAGCAGGTGAACCGTTCCTGTAGATGGTTTAACACGCATTATCTATTAAAGATTCTATCATTTAAGCCAAAGAACGAATCACGCAAACTGGTTAGTATACCACCACAGAACAGCTCGTGGCATTACTTTTGTTTCTATAGAGTAAAAACTAGCAACAATACAGACCATAACACAAAGCGCTTGTCGAAACAATGGTAAAGCTCCAAATACAATCTCCCAACACCGAAAAAATAAAAAAAGAAAGGAGAATATAAGTGTCTGAATGACTGAATTCATGTGCATGACAAATTTGTGTTCTAGATAAAGCTTAAAAACTAATAAGATCATCTTTGGATGGTTTATCCTTTTTGGGTTCAGATGGGCTACCACCTTTCTTCCCAAATATCATCTCATCAAGATCATCCATCATCTCATCATTGTTGTTGCCACGAGATCCTGCAGGCTTTCTGATCAATGATTCTTCTTTACCCACATGTGGCGGCTCATCAGGCTCAGCAGCAACGGCAATCATAGCAGGCTCTGGCTCACGGTGCACCTCACTAGGTTTCTTCATTTCTTCATACTTTGATAAGACTTTCTGGATTTCGTCATTTACGCTCAAGGCCTCGAACAGCAGGGCCTCATCATCTCCTCCTGTCTCCACTATTCTCTGGACAGTGAGTTGGGACTGGCGACATTGTTGTACAAGTGTTGAGGTCAAATCATCCTGTCATTTCAACAAACATAAGACCTTAGCTCAGAAGCTCAGATATTGACGTGATTCCTCAAACAACGGGCTTGGTATTTTCTAAAGTAGCAATTTCAAACTGTATACTTATGAACAGACAAGTCATCTTGGGTAATGTTATCTCTCTAGTGAATCTGGATCAGACTGTTAAAATAAAAGATTACCTTAGAAGGAAACAGGTCACAAGTCCTCCAAAGTGTACATTTATAGCACATAATCATTTTATCAAAAAAATAAAAATAAAAATAAATAAAAATAAAATAAAAAATAAAAAAATAATATTACCATTTAATATGTATACATTGTCATTATCTTTGACACACTACGTATTATTAGAGACTAGTAATTTTGAAGCAAAAGGTTTCAGATCCAACCCAACCTGTTCGATACCAAAAATGACCCGCTCTGATGTGTAGCTACACCCGGCTGACCCGCCCACTATGGCACCTATAAATTTCCTTAAGATTGCGATACTTGTATGGGATGCTATTCAGCTGACCTGCCCAGAGTCAGAACTCCTACTTAACCAAGTGTCCTATCAACTATACTATACATCTAGTGTTTTACAAATATCTAAACAAGCTTGTAATTAGGGACTTCTCATTAGAGGATTATGGCTAAGAGAACTTGAATACACATGCACTTATGATTAGAGGTGGTTGGTCGGAACATATCGGGTTGGGTAAAACTGAAAACACTTTTTTTCATTACTTATATACAAGCACTAATATGACTAGGAGAACTATTGATTCAGTAATAATCCAAATATTTGTATAAGATGACTAAGAAGGTTACATGCACTAAAAATACACTATGTGCAACTTCCAACCCCTTGGACCCGTTTCCATATTAGCCAATTTTTCTGGTTTGAGTACCCATATGGAATAAAACACGGGCCAAATCTACTAGTTCCTAAGTAAGAAGGTCATGCTCTACTTATGATGAATCTTTCAATGTACTAACATACCTGCAATGCATCCTGTTGGGGTGAAGAAGATAGAACAGTCGACAGAAGCTCAAGACTGTTTCGTGCCACATCAAAGGCTTCTTTAGTCTGTTCCGCTGACAAGCCTCGAACCGGAATCTCTTGATGAACATTTTGTGGAGGAACAGGGAATACTTCTGGAGCTTGGATTGAGCGAGGAGGAGTGAATATAGGAGCCAAACTCTCAGTATCACGGCCCGGGAAACGTATTCCTCTTGATTTCAAACTCTGTAAGTGAATAATCATTAAATAACTTAATCTCACAAAACACGGACACAAACAGAGGCCTTAAAACCTAACCATACCTTATATGTCTCTTCATAAACAGGCAGATACCGAAGCTCCTCAGTAGACTCGCCCCAAGCTTCAATCAAAATCAAGGCCTTATTACGATTATTAACAACTGTCTGTGGATCATCAATCAATTTAACCATCTCATCAAGCACTCTCTCAGCAGCAACTTCAGAAAACGCCTTCTCGCAGTTCTTAACCACAGTCTCGAGCAACACCAAAGTCAAGTACTGAATCCTAGCACTCTTCAGCATAATCCTCTTCTTAATCGCACGTATCATATCAATACTACTGATCCTCTCATGATTAATCATATCACACAGTTCAAGATTCGTAGCCCAATCAGGCTCATCTAGTGTTTCAGCAGTCGCTTCTTCCACAAGATTATCAGCTTGATTTGGACCTTGAAAAAACTCCTTCATCTTAAAACTCATTGAACTCATACCCGCGGTTATCTTCTGCCCTACCTCAGATCCACCAATCTTAAGACGCTCACCGAGCGCATTAACTTTGTCCATTATATTGTCACTCATGGTTCTTATTTCTTAATCCTAAATCTTGAAAACCAGTCCCCCTTTCCCTAAATTTAATCAGATCTTCAAAAACGAAGCCTTCAACTGTTTTAACAAGCCAAAATTTGAGAGTAATTGAGTTCAGTAACTAGATTATTTGTATAGTTAGTCTATAAATGATCGAATATAGCTTTATCAAACAACTATCAGGTGATCAGTTAATAGCGATAGTGACACGACCAAAACCTTAACTTAGAAGAATACACATAGTAATCAGCCAATCACATGACATACTTATACAATTTTAATAAAATTACAATAAACACATAATAACTAATTAACAAATAACAATCGTTAAAATTATCATGCATGGTTCGTAAACATGTTCTCATAAATCAGTTAACTAATTCCACTTTCACCCTGAACTTAACTATGTCTTTAAAACCTTTATAATCCGAAGTTTCAACCATCACCAAAAACCTAATTCGAGATAACTAGCTGCAATAGTTCAATACCAAATACCAAAAATAAAAAATTCATATACAACGATTAGTCGATTAAGATGAAATGATCACGTGATCCACTAATATCGATAATTTTAACAAATTACACATATTAATCAACAATCACGCCAACACAAAATTACAACAATCAAAACACGAAAATCATCA
>LBNU01016644.1:67370-85112 GCA_014162995.1 Artemisia annua | reverse complement strand
GTTCTTGTGAACTTCTTCTGTTGGCTAAAGTGAGATCGAAACTTAGCCTTCAAATCATCAAGGTTGATGATGCTTCCCGGTTTCTGCCCATTCCACCAAATACGTGCGGAATCTCGGAGGGTATACGTAAACATGTGACAGGCTACGGGCATGACCCATTTCTGCATCTTTATGGCTCCTTCAAACAAATGCAGGAAATTATCTGGATCCCCCTTTCCTTCGTAAGTGCCTATATGTGAAGGCATCTTTAGACCATCCGGCAAAGGATAGTCTTCGATCCATCTTACAAAGGGTGTCGTAGGACCTACGGGCTCTGCGTATGAGTGGGTGTAAGGTGGTATGTTCATGGGAACATTATGGTATGGATTATAAGGAGGGGGTACCCCTGAAGAGGGTTGATTAGTGTAGAAAGGATGAGGTGTATTTGTGGTTGGAGGATAACCATTATACATAGTATACGGGGGGTATATCATGGGATGGTTATAGGGTATAGCAGTTTGTGAGGAATACTGATTGCCAGGTTGCCCATTCATGGGGGGATAAAGGTTTGGAGGATAACTTTGAACCGGAAATTGAGAATACAGGCTTACGGGAGGGATACTTCCTCTTGTGTTGAATGAACCTGGGTTACCTCCCACACCAGATGCGTGGGAGGGCTGCAGTGGAACTCCTCCTTCGGTCCTCCCCAAATGTGCCGCTAGTAATGGAGGTAGGTTTACCTCCATGTTTTCCCTCTGCTGGCTCCTCCCATTAGAGCCTTCAGTAACAGTTCCTTCCCTCCTCGTGGGAGCTCTTTCAGGGACTCCCTCAAAGCCTACATTCCTTCCTCCAGCCCTTCTATACGCAGGAAACCCAATACGCAGGATAGGGTGATGAGCCCTAGGAACCGAAGGCCTTGGCTCCATCTCGATCTCCTCATCATACTCATCGCTGGAATATTCTAACTCCCTTCGCATCTCCGTGTTTCTAACTTGCCTCCTTCGAGCCCTTAACAAGGACTCTAGCTCTTCGTAATTAGCATCGACAAAGGCGGGGCTAATGATGAGCTCTTGATTAGCTGATGTGGATGCGTGGTGGTTGGGCGTTATTTCTGGATGAGATCGTGTAGTAAAGGTGGAGGCCGTGATTAGCGGAAGGTTGTTGGTGTCAGTTACGGGTAAAGGGGTTAAAGACGAGAAACCCGGTGGGGGTGTAACTTCTCTTTCTGGATTCATGCCGGAATAATAGCGAGTGTATTTAACTTGGTTATTATACTTGGAAATAACGGGACTAATTATAGCGGGTCCCATGGATGGCGCCACTGATTGTACAATAATTTGCACTACCAGGCCTTCGATGTTGATAAAAGGAAATGAGGGGTGTTGTGATTACGCCAAGCTTGGATATAACCTGAAATAAGAAATACTAAAACACTACGTTAAGTGATTGCGCAGGGGTTGGACCCTGCGAACCACCTCCGGCGTGTGAATAAGTGATCGCTATGAGAGTATAAGTGTAAATATAGTAAAGTAAGGTGAGAGAGATTGCATACCAGATTTGTCATCGTCCAGGACTATTTATAGGTGAAGAAAATGGTTCTGGAGAGTGGTCACACGTTTGAGGGAGATCATGGGGGCGCCCCATGATTTGTGGTAACCGCTAGGGTTTAGTGTCCCACTCCTCCTGGTTTAGCGGGGGAGCTAAAGAGAAAGAGGAGACGTGGGTAAGACTTGGTCTCACCAATATGTGGACTTGGCATCATTCCGTCCTTAAAACTTATCGAGAGATACCCCGAAGGGCTTAATCCTTCGATTGGCGATTCCCACCTGGTAACTAGATCATTGATGATTAGTTTTACGCCAAAGAAAGTTTTAGGAGGCTAACCAGAGCCTTTGATTATGTAGGTTTCGATCAGACTCGAAGGGGTATCCTTCGAGCTAATCGGAGGGTACATCATCAGTAACCCTTCTCGAACACCAGTTGATACAGAATCCAAACTGGGTCCCGGAGGTATTCCAGTTCAGGATCATACTTTATATCGCAGTCTTGCAGGTGGTCTTCAGTATCTCACATTTACCAGACCGGATCTCTCTTATGCTGTACAACAGATTTATCTTTACATGCATGATCCTCACGAGCCACATTTAGCTTCCCTTAAACGTATTTTACGATATGTTCGAGGGACTTTGGATTTTGGTCTTCACCTATATCCCTCATCTACCATTTCTCTTGTTGGATATACAGATGCAAATTGGGCGGGTTGCCTATCTACTCGCCGATCTACTTCTGGATACTGGGTTTTTCTGGGAGATAATCTACTTTCTTGGTCCTCCAAGCGACAGCACACCATCTCCCGTTCCAGCGCCGAAGCTGAGTACCGGGGTGTTGCTAATGTTGTAGCTGAGACTGCATGGCTTCGTAATCTTCTTCGTGAGCTGCATTCTCCTCTTTCTACAGCAACTCTGGTATACTGTGATAATGTTAGTGCCATCTATCTGTCTGCCAACCCTGTTCAACATCAACAGACTAAACATATCGAGATTGACATACATTTTGTCCGTTACATGGTTACTGCTGGTCGGGTACGCGTTCTTCATGTACCCTCCCGTTATCAGTACGCAGATATCTTTACCAAGGGACTCCCTTCAGCCTTATTTGAAGAGTTTAGATCCAGTTTTAGCGTCCGGCTTCCTCCCGCCCCAACTGCGGGGGAGTATTAGTCGATATTGTATAGGTCCGATACTTAGCCCTAGCCCATATGTATCCTATCTAGAATCATCTATTGTACTCTATATATTTGTAGCATGATTATGGAATAGACAATCAATCAATTATCCCATTCAATAGATAGTTGGGTTTTTTGTTGTTTTTCGAAGTTGTTAACTGTTCTTGTTGTTTCCTTTTTATTGAAAGGATGTATTAATTTTAGTGTATTTTGTTGAATTGATTTAGTAGATTTTCATTAGTATATGTTTTGAGTTTGTGATTTGGGTGTTTTTCATGTTGAAGGATTTTTTTAAAATAGGTCATATTTTTTTGGTGGCCGGAAATTAAAGGCGCCCAGAATTAGTTTTGATGGAGGCGGTGTTTGCCGGAATTTTATTTTGGTTTATGCGTAATGGTAGGTGGTGGTTTTAGGTGATAACAATAATAATAACAATAACAATAATGAAGGAAATGCAATTTTAGTCATTGTATGTAAAACCCTAAAATTCAGATTTCTAATTTACGCCTAATTTTGAATTTTTTCCTAAAGTTTGTAATGATTAATAATAAACCTAAAACTATATGATATGAATATTAAAAGATTATAACATTAACTTATGATATCTAAAGTGAAATAAATAATTGTGGCAACACAAAAACTTTCCTAAATCCTCTAGGCCATCACACGTTTTTGTTGTCATTGTCCAATACGACTTTCACTTTAAAAAAGAGATATGAATCCCACAAATTTTGGCCCATAATAGAGACTCCATAACTGACACAATTAACACAAATTAATTTCAATTACTAACCTTCCTTATTTGCTATATACGCTCCCCCATCTCTGCTATATACCTAATACGTTTTCCTTCTTTTCCTTCTTCTCTATCATACGATTAAACACACAAAGTAAACACACAAATCAGTTCTCTCAAAGATTAAGTACTTTGAAGGTGTTGCTGAAAAATAGTTCGGGGGTATTAGGGTGCTGCTATTGAGTTGTGATTCTTAGGGTGGATTGTGTTCGTTTTTCTGTTCTTTTCCTTGTCTCGTAATCAGCAGGTATCATCACATTTTATCTTAAATCTATTCGACAGACACATGATCGTATTATCTGAATGTTACATGGTAATCTGAATATAAATAACACTCTAACTCGCCACATGAAACCATATATATGTTGACTTCTGTTTGGTCTTGATGCTATTCAAAGATGTTTGTTATTCATGCTTTTGATCTGGTCATATAACCTAAACATTAACATGCTAATCTGATCTTCACTATTATTGGATGCTCGATAATCTGTTGAAACATACATGAAAAGGCCACATGAAATCACGATCTATAATATGTTAAAATTGCGTGAATTCGATATGATGATTTTAGCTTGTAATCGACCCATGTTTCTGATTTATTCGACCTTTATTTTTATTATTCGACCTAATATGATTCGACCGATAAATATTTGACATAAGCTAATCTAATACAACCTTAATCTGGTCTTTAATATTGTGTTTTCCAATCTGATACAAATCTAAGATAATTAATAAGGGAGTGTTACATCTAATACTAATGGATTTGGGTTTTTGTTTGTGGTCTGATTATCATTATTTTATGTGCATGCCTTTGGTGTGTGTGTGGTCGACGTATAGGGCTATTAAAGTGGGTAATATTGGACTAATAAACATATGAAACATGCTTAGTAATCAAATCTAAAAAGGAGAAGACATAGGGCTGTTTTAGTCTCGTTAAAACCTACTTTTGTCTCGTTAATTTTGGTTGAAGTGTGCTTGCATATGTGTCATCTTGAGTAGTCTTAAGATGTCTTTAAAATTAAGTTTGACCTGTATCTAATGTTTAATAAATTATGGTGTTGGTTTGGTTAAGTTTGGGTTATTTTAGAAAGGGTTTTGTATGTTAAAAAGGATTAAGGGTGTGTTGTTTCTGTCTCACTTACATGCAGTCCAGAAATTGTGTCGTGTTACAAGGGTCATAAGTTAATGATACAAACGTGTTTTTGCAAGATTTTTGAGCCTAAAACTAAGTTCAAGATATGGATATCAAATTTCATAATTTTTGGAGGTCGGGTACTTGGTCTTTTTATTTTTACAAGTTTAAGTGTCAAAACTGTGTTTCGGATGCCTGGATATCAGTAGGCGTATTTGATTTTTCATTTTCAAACCACAAAGAGTTAAGGGCTCTCCTTTTGCAAGAGTAATATCTATGTTATGTGTGACTTCCTGGAATTTTTGTAGATGTTTATGAAGTGTTGAAATGGGATAGTTTAAGGCAAACATTCTGCATGTTTCTACAGTTAATTTTCTAGGTAGGTCTAGAAAGATGATTTTTGAAAGGATACTAATGCTTGATAATAAAATCTATAAAAATTTGTGCAGATACTAAACTTATATGGTAATCAGATATAATTATTTCAGAATATTTGGAGCTTAAAAGGAAGGTATGAAAAATCATACGATACTAGATCAGAAGTGTAATTTAACCTTAATGTGATAACTACAAGCCCTAAACTTAATTTAATATATATAAACCCTAAACTAAACACGTGTTGGATAATAAGCATTTTAAATCAATGATGAACGTATAAGTATTAAATGATCCCTAATTTGTGTAGATTCGTTGAAGAAGGCGTGACGTTGTTTCCTTTCATTTACTTTCCGTTACTCTCTTTCCATTTTCATCTTGTCATTTGCTCAAGGTACGGATATTCAGTCTTACTTTTAGACATTACTTCATTTGCATTTCGTATTGGTACGGATATTCAATCTTACTTTTAGACATTACTTCATTTGCATTTCGTATTGGTACGGATATTCTGACCTTATCTTTAAGGTTTCCTTTGTGACTTACAACCATAGATATGAATCTTCACGTTGAACCTTTGATATGAACCTTCACTTTGAAACTTGTACATGAACCTTAGATTTGAACCTGTGAACCCTTGGTGTAACTGTAATGGCTCTTATTATGACCATGTCATTGATGCACCGATGGCATGACTCACGTGTGGGTGAGTGATTTCTCACACTGTCCCATTATCTGTTATGTTTGGCCACTATGATAATGATTTTCTGCAGGGGTGATGTGTTTCGAAAGCTTTATATTTATTTAACTAGTTTCACCATTTTCCTTATTACACAAAACACATGGGCAAAAGTATAACCCCCGTTTATAGCAAAGGTTTGAGGTAAGACCAGGTCATCCCAAGAGAGGATGTTGTTTCTTATTGCTAGTTATAGGTAACAAAATTAAGTTCAAATGATTGTCACTTATCACTAAAACCGTTTTTGTTGGATTTAAGTTCTTTGAAATGTTTTCCCAATTTATATTAAAAGTATGTTTATTCAAGGCAAAGCTCATGAGAATAATGAGAGATATCGCAGAAGTTACATGGACAATGCATAAGAGTAAGACATGATGGGTAATCACATTAACTAGTATATCTATCCTATGTAAAAGAATCTCCTTTCGGCCTTTGATTCTAGATACACAGAATGCATAAAGTTTGGTCCAAGTATGAAGTATATACCTTGCATTTCCTCTAGTCAAATCGTTAGTCTTTAGACTAGCCATTAAACATAACATAGCTGAGGTTATTGTTTTTTATACTAAGCAATTCTCACAAGCATAGCAATGAATTGTTATAGACAGACATTTCATAATATAACCAACATGATTGAATCTTTCGACCTCTAGGCAATCACTATGATCAATCAAGACAAAAAATAGAACACTAAACAATGTCATATCAAATGCAAGTAACATAGATTCAATATTCATAACATAATTCTCATAACAAAAATAGCTTAACTGCCTTAAACAAACATGAGGTTACTGTAGCCTCTCGTAATTTTCCCGTACGATTAGTAAATATTAAAAATGAATAATTGAGTAGTACGTTATTTAAATACCGTTTTTACGGGTAACAATTTTTTTTTATTATATATGACATATTATGTGAATCACTACGATATTTGTGATTGACCGTTTGCCTAGGAACGATGCTTACACACGAACCTTGATAGTCTAATATCGCGAATATATTTTAAAACGTATTATTATTATAAATATACGTTTCGTTTAATAACCGTACATTATTTATATAATTCCGGAACCTACAAAAATTCCCGAGATTGGTCAATAATATTTTGGGAACGAAACCCGACTCTTGAAAACTTGCTACGTAGGACCCGTGACCCAATGGGCCACGTTAAACCCAGCTGCAACCTAAACGGGCCCTTATTTATATCTCTTTTCTTTCTTGGGCCTGAGCTAACCAACCGAAGCCCACCAGGCCAAACCCAGTCCAAGCGCCCCCCTTATAATTTCTTTTCTTTCTTTTCTTTTGACTACCAGACGCGACCAAGCTCCCCCAAACGCCCCATTTTTCTCACAAATTCGATATGTAACATGCCTATATTATTACACCTCTCAAATGACCACCCAGCAAGGATTCATGAATGACAAATTTCGTTAAATAACTCACNGCCCCCCTTATAATTTCTTTTCTTTCTTTTCTTTTGACTACCAGACGCGACCAAGCTCCCCCAAACGCCCCATTTTTCTCACAAATTCGATATGTAACATGCCTATATTATTACACCTCTCAAATGACCACCCAGCAAGGATTCATGAATGACAAATTTCGTTAAATAACTCACACATTTGATCACTTAAAACTGTCCCAAGTAAACCTCAAAAATTGTTTTGAGAAATAATACGAAAACGTGTCACCAAGCTTCTAAGCAACCACCCATGCTTTCCAATCACCACAAAACAAATCCTAAACACCTTGTCTGTTGTCAGGAATGTTCAGAACTTCTCTTACACATTCCTTGTCCTCTCATGCTTTGTAATAACTCGATTGGATGCTAGGAGAGGTTACATGCATTCGAATGAGATAAACACTCAACCTCATGTGTCTACACTTTGCTTTCACATTCACATAAGAACCCATGCAATCTCAGTTGCAACCCACTTACATAAACATACCACATTTAGTTTTTGGCTAAACTTTACTGAGCTCGTGAGGCTGTGGAGTTTTGCCGAAAGTACCAGGAGGTTGAAGCAAGTAGTAGGATATTATTTTTGCAAGTTTCCAAAGCTCTCTTGGTGTTGCAACGAGATGAGATGTAAGTTGTGGAACCATTGGAGTTTGACATGCTTGTTTTCTCGTTCTTCCTTGTCTCATTGTCCTCGTTCATACGCACCTTCGTATCTCTTCACCACCACTGTTGGTGTAGTAAGTCTCCTAAACCCATTTCAATACTTAGAGTAACTTATCTCGCGTATAGTTTTCTTACTAAAGATCGCGATGTGTTTTAAACCTTTAAACTCATTCTGTTTCACACATGCCACGTATAAACTAAAACCCAAACAACTTATTGTACCATGAGAGTCTTGTGTGGTTAAATAACTTAACAAAGATGTTGCTAATACACTATAACAGTTAACATATATACACGGTTACACCTTCATTTTTCAAGTATGCAACAATTCATGTTGAGTTTAATGAAGCTTAACTTAACACGACTAGAAACCACATGGAAACGTATAAGAAAGTTTTTGAAACCATAATAAGTTCTTAACTGAAAACCAACTCGCATGCATGAAAAATCATAAAAACTTATTGCGTTTAAGGTTCTTGTGTATCGTTGAATCGCGGGGAAACACCAAACAAGTGAAACCTAACGAGAGAAAACTACTTGAACATGCATTCACAAGCTCAGCTTTGGTTTAAGAAGTTGGAACATCAATGTTTTATAGCACAACCCAACCCACGACCTCAGTATGTACTGAGTAAAATTTGTAGCAAACATTACATAGGAAATTTGCATTTAAAATAAGTTTAACGTATAAATGTAACAAACTATCAACCTAGCTCAGTTGGTTGTGTTGCGTGGTTTAGAGCTAGAGGTCTCGAGTTCGATTCCTAGCTGATACAAACCCCATTTTTGTTATTTTTGCCAGTTTCGCAACTTGGCAGAAACAACCCCTCATCTATGAAATGGTTATCACTTTACTTAAAACACTCTTATAAGTTTAAAACTATTATTAATCTCTTACAATTTCAACCCCCAACTTTAACTCACTTGACATTTTCTTAAAAACTTTTATAAGTTTGTAAACATATTTATTTGGGACTGAATACGAAAATCATTTAACTATTAGGGTTAAAAGTGTAACTTTAGTGAAACATAAAGGATTTTTCTGTAATATTATTTTATAAAAATAATAATAATGTTTTATATATAAATGTACGTATATTCGATGTAAAAACTTGAAAAGTTTAACTTATATATACGTATATAATTCAAGTACTATAATTAATTTTAACGATATAACGATGCGTTATTCATTTTCTTTTATAACTTACAATCGTAACTTATCGTCTACAAGCTATGACTTATTTATGATGACTTTCCATCGATCATCAATCATTATACTCACAAGTTATATGTATATATAACTTTGTTTTTGAACTTAAGGTATTTAAACAAACACGAGTTTTGTTCGTAACTAAAGTGACTAATATTCGCGATAAAACCGGACTTAGACTATCAACTGAAACTTGCATTATATTTTAGGTTGTGTGTGAAGCCGTTGCCTAGCATCGTTGAATTTACGATACCGCTACATCTACTGTACTACTGAGGTGAGTCATAGCCCCTACTTTTACTCGTTTTTATAACTGTTTTATAAACATTTTGGGGGAGATACATGCTCAACTACTGTCTTTACTTTTACAAGTATTCGTTAACTGTTTACATATTACTGTGGGACTATAGCCCACCATTTTACACATTTTATATCTCACGGAGAGATAACTGCTATAAACATGATTACAAGTGACTTATCAATTGTATGCTATACTTTACTGCTATTGCCTAAGTTTGCTATTACCAAAAGTCCCTCGATCATGAACCTTAATCACTTGGAGGGTGAACGTAAATAAATGTGGATAGTACTATTAGGGACTGACAATCNCGTAAACCATAAATAAAACATTTATCCAAATATATTATTTACCAACAAATTCTATAAATATATTATATATATATATATATATATATATATATATATATATATATATATATATATATATATATATTTAATTTATGACGAGAACATAAACGATATAATGATACGTGATTCTTTTAAACTTACAATTGCAACTTATCGTCTAAAAGCTATGACTAATATTCGCGATAAAACCAGACTTAGACTATCAACTGAAACTTGCATTATCTTTTAGGTTGTGTGCGAAGCTGTTGCCTAGCATCGTTGAGTTTAACGATACCGCTACGTCTACTGTACTACTAAGGTGAGTTCATAGCCCACTTTTTAACTGTTTTATGTGGGGAGATACATGCTTATAAACCGAACACAAGTCTTTCTATTTTGGTATTGATATACCGGCTGACTGTTATTATTGCTTAAGTAGTTATTGTCGAAAGTCCCTCGATCATGAACCTTAATCACTTGTTGAGTGAACGTAAATAACTGTGGATAGATCTATTAGGGACTGACAATCCCCGTTTGGTCGTTGGAGATAACTACCAAATGCACATTATTTGGATGACATAGGTAACTGACAAAAACCTATCTTGGGGGCATATTATTATCTTGCGTCATATTATCAAATATGATTGGCTGTCAAATCGTTGTGTTTCATGAGCTTAATGCAATAACGGATATGAATTGTTTTCTACTTGTTTGATTGCATACTTTGCAATAAATGACTATATCTTGTGTTCAACTGTTTAACTTTCAAACCTATGAATATCACTCTACTTTATGTTGACTTTTAGCATGTTTATCTCAGGAAATAGACATGAAGGATCTTGAAGGCACGGAGTGGGCATATGGACTTAAACAAATACTTTATTTTATAAATGTGTCGTTGAAATATGAACATCTTAATAAATGGTATTTTGAAATAAAGTAAACTTTTAAACATCACTTTGTGTTGTTTCTGTGATTGTGAAAAGATCCTCGAAGTAACACCCAAAAGTCTTCCGCTGTTAAATTAAAGTCTTCCGCTGTCATGGTTAAATTTTGGGGGTGTTAAAGTTACTACTCCATATCATTCATAAAGTTACACATGTAAACAAGTATTTCTAACATCATAATGATATTATAGCCGTGGATGTATTTAAGCTTCACGTGTGGTTCCTTCCGACTTAGCTAGTGGATTTATGGTGCAAACCGCACTACAAAAGAAAAGAAAAAATGAAAAAAAAAAAAAGAAAAATACTGGCTTCTATGATCAACGTATGCTTTTGTTGTTGTTGTGTTGTTTCTAATTACTCGCGAGTTAGGCTCCTATTTATAGAGTGGTGCACCCTAAACTCGTCCTGAACCCGATTTATGACAAGCAAGTGATCGGTCTTGCCATTTAAGTTAGCCTCATTAATGTAAGACAAGTATAACTGGCCATGTGAAGTACGCCGCGGCATGTTCTGTAAAACCGGGTGTGCTTATATCTCGCGAAACGGCCGCCTATTTGTGTTAACCCAGGGTACTTTATATTTGACTCGTAGGTATAACAGTTGATCAAAGAAGGCCGTAAGGCGCTCTTCTTCTCATAAGCGGCATGCTTTAGTCCCAAACTATGTCTTGTTTCGCTTTTAATTGTTCACAAAGTCATCTAATCTCGTGTATCCTCGTTAAACTGTTCATCAGACCTTTTTTCCTGCAAATATATTCTTGTATTAAGTATCAAAGTCCTAGAAATGTGCTATTTTATCCTTAATTCATATAATATCGGTATAAATATGTGTAATACGGAGACCTCCAATCAATAGCTCCCCCCATACATAAACCAATGGCTTGCCGTCAAGCATAAAAGAATGTCTTTTCAAAAACAAAGACATATAAGTCTCCGTATAAGTTCAAAAGTATAATATTTGTTGTGCTCCAAAACAACCCAAGATACATGACATGGCTCCTCACGAAAGTATCAATTTTATATTCACTCTTATAGCTCAGCATAAACTTATAGATTAAGCCTTATGCTTGTAAAAGAAGCAAAGCTGCACCGAACATGGCGTAAGCACCAGTAAAAATTTATCAAAAAAAGAGGGTTCTTTTATTAGTTTAAAGGTTATAGGTAGGGTTTTTGGAATAATTTGTTGGCACACCTTAAGTAAGTCGGGAAATCATACTTCTTTTTCTTAAATTCTTTTTCTTATTTACTTTTCAAACCTTTTTCTTTTTCTCAATTTTTCATTTCCTTAACCACATTATAACAAAAATAAGAAGCATGCACTCTTCATACTGCATCCGTATGCATGCAACATATATAGTTTTATATATACCCAATCTCTATATTCCGACCTAAGAACCATATTCTTTTTTTTGTTATTTTCATGGTGGATAAATAGAAAATGAAAATTTCAAGGCCTGCATTAAGGTGTATCTATCGATAATAGCACTAAAAAGTGAGTGCTAAAGGGTTATATTTCGTTTAGAAAACCGGTTGATGGTGTNCACCACGACCTAGAGACGAAAATTATAATAATTAGTAGAATTTTAAAAATACCCAGGCACAGATAACATAAGCGATTTAGGAAAAATAATAAATATCCGAAATGACCTGCTAGTACCGTCGACGGTGATCCTTCTGTCTCTGGATAAATCAAACCCGAAACTGACCTTGTCTTTACTTCCCTACCATTTTTGTCTACACCAACCTCAACAGAGTTATCGCCATAATACTCATGACTATCACTATCACTACCACCAATATCTTGTAATGGATGTGTAGGTTCTGATATATTCTGGCATACACTTTCCATTGCGGATGTAATTGGAACCTCAGAAGACTCTGGTTTAGAACTAAATATTGCATTTCCCATTATATGAAGCTTGATAGCCTTTTCATCATGATTCACATAATTTTCCCCAAGTAATTTTTCCAAAATAAGAGAAACGAATCTTGTATATGATGGTTTTGCAAAACGTACTTCAAAATTCAATTTGGAAGCAAGGTCATTGAAAATAATTTTGCCATAATTTAGTTTAAGACCATTGATAAGTCCATGTGCAATCAGCTGGTGCATATAATTCAGTTGATCCGAAGACCCAGTATTACCTCCTAAACCGTGGCTTATATAGGTCATAAGCAATTTCCACCTCGCAGGAAACGAATACTTAAAAAGAGTATGTTCAAGGGGTTTATCTGGCCCATTTGCCTTTTTATAACCTATTTTTAGCATTGTTTCCTGAATATCATAAAAAGAGGGTTCTTCATCATAGTCTAAACCTTTTTCAAGATAATCGAAACCACAAATCCTAGTAAATGTCACCAAATTTCAATTCAAAGGAACCCTTTTTAGTGGTCATTGAAATTAGCTTCGTTTCTGCACTATATGTGGCTGTGTACCAATATTCCCTTAAATACGATTCGTACATGGCAGATGGATGAAGGACAAACGCTCTCTTAATACAACAATTTTTTACAAAATCTACTATGGTTTTATACCCGTACTGAGTTTTTGTTGGTGAAACATTTGCAACTTGGTTGTTTCTTCCTATTTCGATTTTAGAAAATCCTTTGCTTACTTGTGGGGCTCTCTTAAGCTTTTGTTTATCGATTGAAATTGGCTTTACTTGAAAGTCTAATACTTCATCTTCTTGCTGTATTGTTTGCGTTGGCCATCCGGTTGTGCATTCGTAACGCTTTCATGAATTAATGAAGTTTCCATTTTTTGTTTTTTGAAAGAGGGAATTGCAGAAATGGTCCCTGTGGTTTGCCCAAATTGCAGAATTCGTCCCTGAGTTTTTGAAAGTGCAGGCGGCCTCCCTGTGGGGAAAGTTTCGTTCCATTTTGGTCCCTGGCAGATAACGACGTTAGTTTTTGTGGGTTAGTTTTTGGACCAAGCTTTACACACGAGGGCATAATTGTCATTTCAGTTGTTACCCACATTATTTATTATACTTAAACGATCCCAATTCTCACAAAGTAACTAATTCCACTTCTAAAATCATAACCCTAACCCCTGTCATTTTCGTCCCCATTTGATTAGGGTTGTTTTAATTACAATCCTTAAAAATTGGCCACATATAAACATGGCCACACCTAGCCAACATTGGTATATTAGACCAGATGGAGAAAAGTTTGATGAAACAGTTTATGGTAAAATCTTACTTTGGTCTTTTCCTTTTTTTATAATGTTTCATTCTTAAATATTGTGTAATTATGACTAAAATACTCATATTTTTTTTGTGAAACAGATGCATATCCCAACTTGTTTACAATGAGGTTCCATCATGGTGGACGATTCACAGAGTGCCCAAAAAGAAAGTATGTTGATGGTGAGGTGACCTTTGTTGATATGGTAGACATTGATAAATTCAAGATGGATTTGCTATATTCAGTTTTGAATTGCATAGGTTATGATGATAATGCCATAACATATTTTCACTACAAGATACCATTGAAAGGTTTAGATTATGCACTAAGGCCTTTAAGTAGTGATAATGATGCCTGCAAAATGTTAAAGTATGTTCCTAAGCATAAGACTATCTATGTTTTTGTTGAGCATGACCAGACAACAATAGGAACTTGTGGTAACTTAGATAATTTGGATATAGTTGAAGAAGATGATCATGTTAGGCAGTTTGATGAGCATGTGGATAAGGTTGACTTAGAGAATGATGGTGCTGAATTAGAGAATGAGGGTGATGACTTAGAAAATGAGGATAATGAAAGTAACCAAGATGATGAAAGTAGCACATCTGATGAGCAAGACAATGAGAATGAGGATAAGGTTGAGGAAATAGTTGATGAGGATCACATAGTAGAAGAAGTGGATGTGCCCATGAAGGGGTTTAACTTTCAAGTTGATGATGATGGACAGGCTGAGCCTGTTAACCCAATTGTACCTCATGTCCATGTGGATGAAGAGGCTGTGGAAGAGGTAGATTTTGATTCATTAGACAGTGATATTGGTGATGATGAACTATCTGAGAGAAGAAAAGGTGTAAGGAAATTAAAGAAAGCTGCTGGTGCCTCTGGTATTAAGAACAATTTCTTTGTAGGCAAGGAATTTCCAAATAGAGATGAAGCCAAGGATAGGATTAGAGCTTACTCTGTTGAGTGTAGAAGGAACCTTGAATTTGTAAAAAATGACAAGGAAAGGATTAGGGTTAGGTGCATTGGTGTTGTTCCCACTATAAATAACAAAGACAGTTTTTTAGATGAGGATAAGGGTAAGGGTAAGGTGGTAAATACACTTGCAGAAGAAGACAAAGAACATTGTCCCTGGTTACTTTATATAGGAAAAGGAGACAAAGGAAAGTGGGTGGTTAAAACTTTAAAGGATGAGCATAAATGTTTACAATCTAGGAAAATAAAAGCAGCCACTTCTACCTTTCTTTCCAAACACTGTCAAGATCTTATCAACATGAATCCTCAAATCCCAGTTGTAGCTGTACAAGAACATATGCAGAAAAAGTTCCATGTGGGTGTATCCAGGACTAAAGCCTTTAGGGCTAAAGCAAAAGCACAAGTTGAAATGAGAGGTGATGCTACTGTGCAGTATTCATTATTGAGAGACTATGTGATTGAGCTACAGAGATGCAACCCAGGTACTACAGTTAAGGTTGATGTATATGGGGAACAAGATCCTGATTCACCAACTAGAATGTTTAGGAGGATCTATGTTTGTCTGGGTGGTTTGAAAAAGGGGTTTCAAGCTGGTGGAAGGGATCTCTTAGGTTTGGATGGTGCATTCATGAGAAAACCTTATGTGGGTCAATTGCTTACAGCAGTGGGTGTAGATGCTAATAATGGCATATACCCAGTGGCTTATGGCATAGTGGAATCAGAGAATCAATACTCATGGACTTGGTTTTTAAAATGCCTTGGTGATGACCTAGACTTGTACAGCAACTCTCATTTCACCTTCATCACAGACAGGCAAAAGGTATGATTCATATTTCAAGTCAGACCAATATAACTGTTTTAAAATGTTGTAAATTTCATATTTAAATTAAGGTTAATGTAAGTGTTTTAAATTGTTGTATTAGGGACTGGTACCATCTATTGCAAAGTTATTTCCATCAGCTGAGCACAGGTTTTGTGTAAGACACATATATGAAAACTTTAATCTCACATGGAAAGGTGGAGAATACAAGGAAATGCTGTGGAAGTGTGCAAAATCCTCAACTGTGGTTGAATTTGACAGAGCTATGGAAGAGTTGAAAAACTACAATGAAAAAGCTTATGAGTGGTTGAAGAATATTCCCCCACACCATTGGAGCAGGTCACACTTTTCTGGTATGTACAAGTATTTACAGTTTACATAAATATGTTACATTGAATTGGTTAATGCATAAGCTGACACTTGATATATATACACAATATAGGGAGAGCTCATTGTGATCTTTTGATAAACAACATTTGTGAAGTCTTCAATAGACAACTGTTAACTGCTAGGGATAGCCCAATAATTTCTGCATTAGAGTATGTGAGGGAGTATCTTATGAAAAGGATTGTTATTGTCCAAAAAATCATTCAAAAAACTGAAGGACCACTTACTCCTGCTATCACAAAGATTTTTAACAAAATCAAAGAGGCTTCAACACAGTATTCTGTTGAATGGAATGGAGCAGACCAGTTTCAAGTAAAAGGTCCATGGGGGGACCAGTGTGTAGTGAATTTGAAAAACAAAACATGTTCTTGTAGAAAGTGGGAAATATCTGGCATCCCATGTAAGCATGCAGTGGCTTGTATACATGATATGGCAAATAATGGTTCAGATGTTGGAACTCCAGAAGAATGGGTTCATGAGTCTTACAAGCTTCAAACTTGGCATGATGTTTACTCTTTTAAGATTAATCCAGTAGCATGCAGACAATGGTGGGCTAAGTTTAAATCTGCTACTACCTTGATTCCACCTAAATCAGTTCCAAAGACTGTCAGACCACCCAAAAAGAGAAAGAAAAGTGCCGGTGAAATTGAAATGGTAAAAGAGGGAAAGCTTACTAGAAAAGGTAAGACAGTTACATGTGGTATTTGCAAGGGTACAGGGCATAATAAAAGAAGTTGTAGTGCAAGGGTTCAAGGTGTTGGAACTAGTCAAAGTGGGCCAAGTGTTGATGGAACAAGAACTGCATCAACAAGTAAAACTGGAAAAAAGACTACATCAACAAGTAAGCCTGCTACTCAACCAAGTCAAGCTGTGCCAAGTCAAGGTGTGCCAAGTCAAGCTGTGCCAAGTGAAGCTGCAAGCCAGCCTGCTACTCAACCAAGTGGTTCTCAGCAAGCATCTCAGCCAAGAGTTAAAAGAACAAAGACATCAGCAAATAGGCAGCTAACTCCCACTAAGAAATGACTTTGTTTGTGGTGTTTTTAAGACTTTGTTTACCATGTACTTGTCTTTTGGTTCATTATGGGTATGTTCTAGTTCATTATGGGTAATTGCAGACATTAAGACCTTAGGGTCATTCTGATAAGAAGTTAGGGTCATTGTGATACAAGTTTTCACCTTGTAACAGGTTTCATACCTTGTTAAATGTATTACAATGGTTACCTTTTATTACTATCCTTTATGACTATCTATCTTGTTTCAAATGTATGACTATCTATCTTGTTAAATGTAACAGGTTATATACCTTGTTACATAGGTTTGCTACTCATAATCCTTTAACATGTATTACTCATCTCATGTGTGATTGAAACAAAAATTCAAAACCAATGACTATTGTTGCAACATTTCTGCTAGAGTAAACTGCAATGTCTGTTAAACATAGGACTTTCATTACTTGATAAAAACTTGAACTTCATACAAAATCAATTGACCATTACATATTTCCTAGTCAATCTTACAAGTTCAATTTTGCAATAAACAACTAACAACCTACCATTACATCAACATGAACAAAATAAAAAAGATCCAACTGCCAATAAGGCAAATCTTCAACCTTCGATTTTCAGCAACCATTCCATCCAAAGCCTGTTGTAGTCCATTTCTTGTCCTTAGCAAACCAGGGATTATTGCAATTGCACGAGCACACATAGGAGGATCCACC
>LBNU01016644.1:15513-49557 GCA_014162995.1 Artemisia annua | reverse complement strand
GTGACGTCGTCAGCTCGGCGATTAGGGTTTTCAGACGGCCTTCCTTGACGTGGTCATAATTGCTGGTTCCAGATCTGACGGCCTTGGTTGACGGCGTCACCAATTTGCACTACGAACTCTCTGGCCCGTCACGAGTCTTTTTTCCACTTCTGGACTTCACTTGATCCTGACGGCGTCACCTTGTAGACTCTGACGGCGTCACCTTCTGTGATCTTTAAGGTCTTTTGAGTTTTTGTTGTTTTCCGCACTTCTTCACTCCGAAAACGCCCGAAAATGCTTCTTTTGTGATTTTCCCTTCAAAAGTACCTAAAATGAGAAAAGAAACGACTTTGGGTGAAATCCAAACCAAAAACATACGAATTAGGACTCAAACCGACCCCTAAAAACGTAACATTTTTCGTCTCATCAGGAAGAAATTGTGATAAGCATGTGTTCAATGCAGTGTAACAAAAATATTGCCAGTATAGTCAGAAGATTGGTACTAGCAGCTAGTGTGTACCATATATGGCAAGAGAGAAATAAAAGGCTATTTTCTGATGTACAAAGAAGCTGGTTGGAAGTGGTTAAAGTAATTGTTAATGAGGTAAGATTCAAGATGGCAAGTCTACATGTAAAACAGTCTAAACAAGTTCAGGATATGGCTGAAAAATGGAAGGTTAAAATGTGTGTGAAACCTAGTGGTGATAATCTCATGGACAACATGGAAGTGTAGTTTTGTTCTGATGAATAAGGAACTGTTTGGAATAAGCTCAGCCTGGAATGAAAGGAGGTTTGCTAACATTGGTTCAGTATACTTAAGATTGTATGTTTCACTGCCTAAAAGGGTGTTTGGAAACAGATTTAACAGTAGGCTAAAATTTCAAATGCTGTTAAACATAGTTATTACAGGCCATTATAAAGATGAGATACCTTGTACCTTGGAGTTCTAACTAGTAAGCTGTACCTATGATAACCTCATATCTTGTTCAGTTGGCCTTGGGGGGGGGGGGGACTGAGCAGTTATGATTGGCTAAATAGGAGGCTCATCTAGTATGAATGTACCATAAATAAGGGTCTCTCTTTATGAAGGGTAAATGGCTTGGGTGGCCTATGTATGATGAGTGGAATAGCGAGGAGTGAAAGATGAACCTGCTTGGTCCACTCAATACATAGGCATAGGAGGAAATGGATGGTCATCATGGAAGGTGTGTGTTCTCAAGCAACTGAAGCCTTCCATTGAGAGGGAAATGTAGGTTGCTTTGGTAGACCCCCCCCCTGATGGGTTATGGGTTCCTAGTGATGCCTTCCTCCTTTTCTACCTTGTCTACTGTGGTGGCAGGTTGAGTGGATTGGTAGAAAGGAGTGGAGGAAATGTAGCTAGATGGTAGGTGCATAAAAGGTGAATTTTAATATGAGTGAATGGGTATGAAGATCCTGGTAAGTGATTTGTGGACAGAGTTGGGAAGAAATGCTCTGTTATGGACTGATCATGATGAATCAGACTTTAGTGGTGTTTTGTCTGAAATCGGGCATAATAGTTTGTTTTAGTATCTCTGTTTTGTTGTTGTATGTTGTTTCTATTGTATAAAGATTTGGGTACTGTCCAAAATCTTTGATCTATTCTTAAGATGTACATCATTTGGAAAGTTAATATAAATATTCACATTGCAAAAAATAAATAAATAAAAAAAAAAACTAGTAGCTAGTGGCCATAAATCTTGTCAATGGAATCAGAAACAATGGACTGGTTTTTGTATATAGTATATTTTTATTTATACCATATACTGTACGTATAAATTAATGAAGTTAGATATTATTGTGTAATGTTTGTCACTCATTTGAATTATGTAAATGTTCAACTTGTGGTTCAAAAAACCAAGTATAGTGCTAAATTCGACGATTATTTAATGTATTCCCTATGCCTCATTTTAAAATGGGAAATTTACCAAACTAGAGCAGTCGCCTTACAGCTTGTCAATTTTTAAAACAAAAATAATTTTAATTCAATAAATAGACCGAACAACCAGGCGATCTGTACAACATGCTAAGCGTCGGCTAATGAACTTCGACAAGTGTCCAGGTACATGCTAAGTGTTCGGCTTGTGAACTCGACAAGTGTCCCATTGTACAAGTTGCTCGGTCTTCCGGTATATTTTCGAATTAAAATTATTTCTGGTCTAAAATGTGACAAGCCTGGACTATTTTGGTAAATGTTTATTTTAAAAATGTTTATGTTATTATTTATGTTTTTTTTTCCAAAAAATCTAGTTTGTTAGTGAGAAAAATTAACTTTCTTTACTATTTTGTCCTAAATCCTAATAATCATTTAATATATTCTATAATTAATGTTCCACTAAAAAATTGAAAGGTTATATTTTTAATTAAAATAAGGGCAAAAATGAATTTCTTTTTAGTTAAATCTCACATTAACTCGTTCATTTAGCTACGTCCCTTATTTTATACTCCGTATATAACATTTGGTTGTACGTAACCTAAACTTGTTCATGCGCGAGCTACACATATATAAGTTAAAACTCGTAACTGAACTAACATTCTTGAAATTGGTATTTATTGTCTTTCAAGAAAAAAATATACTCCGTATATAACAAACTTAAAAACTCGTACAATCACATTAAAATGAAACACATGCATAGTACCTCATAAATGATAACCCAAGTTGATTTTGCTTACGTATTTTCTTTTTCCATTCATGCATATATGCATGCATGTGACTAGTAACAGTTGAATAAGTTTGTAGGTTTTGGCGAAATACCATGGGTCTGTATTTAATCCACCCATACAGTGTTCCAGCTACCTATGGTAGTATTACTTTTATATATGCTTTTAATTTGTAGTGAACGCACGCATTGCATACTTCACAGAAAACAAAAGCAGCCCACAATATTAGAAAGAACAATACACATTGGTTTTAGAAAACACGCATGCATTAAATTTTATTCATCCAGTAAAGAAAATATATATATTTCAGAGTATAAATACTAACATTTTAATACACGTAACATTGTTTTCATTGTTTATATAGATTTGGTTGAGTTGGCCACACACACTTGGCATTTATCTTACTTTGAGTCTCTCTCTCACTCTTCCAAGATTTTGAGTTAGTGAAAGAGATTCAAAACATACACAATACTTATCTTACAAGCACATTTATAACCCGAGGCATTGAAGAATTAAGAGAAGAAGATGAGAAACGTGAATTAAGATTGAGAAGGGGGAAAAGGTAAGTATTAGCGTAAATATTACCATATATACAAATTTATATGTTAACTTACATTAATTTACATGTTAACTTACATTGCTAGTGTTTGTTAAGGCTGCCTGAACTCTTGCCATAGAGAGCAAAATATGTTGATAGGTTTCATGATTGGCTTTGATCTTTGTGTTATAACTTGTGTATAATGGTAATTATATATAGATCATTTGTTATATAACGAATGCTTGGAATTTGATTATACGTTTTTCAGTTTCGGAGCATATTTTTATCCTAAAATGGGGGGTTTGTACACACTTCTTTATTTCGTTTTTTTGGGTTCTCTTAATATTAATGTAAACAAGTTAACTAATATGTTAAGGCTCAACTCATTCATGACTTCCCTATGAATCAAATGGTTGTAGAAACTAGGTTGATCATGCATTGTAGAAAGTAGATTGATTATGTGATACGACCCGGTTAGGGGTTGTATCGGGATAAGGCACCACTTTTAGCGTGTGCGAGCTCCTTAAGAAATAGAGAGAAGAACTAGAGAATTGTTTATCTTAAACTTTGATTGATTGCATGATTATAATAAATAGTTACAAGAGTATTTATAAGACAAAGTAGGGTAAAACCCTAACACCTAAATAGGCCATGGGCTCGTGCCCAGGCGTATCATTCCTCACTCCTTCAAAACCACCTTGCCCTCAAGGTGTTGTCTTAAAATATATTTTTTTTCATTGAGAGCGTTTTTTATTAGAGTTCAAAAAAAAAAAAAAAAAAAAAAAAAAAAAAAAAACTGTTCAATCGACCTCACCTGTTCAATGTACTCGGTTCAATCGAATCATCTGTTCACAGCGTGTACTGTTATCCGGCCAGTCACTGTTCATCCCGCCGGTTAAACTATTCATCACCAAAACACACACAATTTTTTTCCTGAATTATTAACCTCGCCCCTTGAGTATTATTCATGGGCATCCAAGCGCGGAGCGATCCGGAACCGCGGAATACTACCCGCACTTTCATACACTCTTCGCAAAACTGGGTAAGGTGACCGAAATATGAGGTGAGTTTGTGGTACTTCACTCTGCAAATCCCGACGTAAGCGCGCGACTCTCCTGAATCTTTACTTACACCACCCGCACACATTCGGTTTATCATCTCCTGAGCTTAAACTAAGTTAAAGAACCCGCTAAATACGAGCTGTTGAGGGGCAGACCTACAACTTTAGGGAGAAGCCGTTGTCTCTTTAGCCCATATATGTCGAATGCGCTCGTTTTGAGGCAATTGATGAGAAGGAGAAAGAGGCATATATTGAAAAGAAAATCAAGATAAACATTGCCATCATTACCAAAAAGTGAATGTCGCTTCACCTGCAGATTAATAAGGTCGTCTAGATTCTGATGATATATGGGCTGTGATTGTTAAGTAACGCGATAAATGGTGCTTTTCCGAATTGGTAAGAGTAATGAAGTTAATAGCAAGTTTGAAGAATTTTCAGAAAATAAGAAAAGTATGGAAGAGATTGTTGGGAGTGGTGGTGAATTTGATAGTCGTTTGGATGAAATAAATTTGAATTTAAGCGAGGAATTAACGGCTTCTCAATCTGCATATTCTTCGTATCACCTTGAGGGCAAGGTGATCTTTGAAGGAGTGGGGAGTGTTATGGCATGGGTAGCGGAAGACGGAAGAATGGTGTTGTGCTATGTCCAAGACAAAGGAATACGAATGAAGAAAAAGGCGAAGGTTGCAATTCAAAGAAGATTATGGGATCCCGGATTACGCCAATGTTGCAGGAGGACGGACTGCCCAAATGACTCAAGAAGTCCAAATGTATGGCATAAAGATTATGTCATATAATCTATTTTTATTTACGTGTCTTTTGATTCCGGGATCCCATGTTCTTCTTTGAATTTTAGCCTCCATTCCCATGGCAACATCCATGTTTTCAAAAGTTACCAATAATAGCAGTGTCCTTGATGTGCTAGTCTGTACCCACTTTAGAATAACAACCAAACTCTCACCAATATCAAAAACACCGTATATCGCGTTTCTAACCTCATCAACACCAATATCTTCATCAACATCTAAGGACCCTTTAACCTCAAGTGAAGCGAATTCACTTTGTAATGATGGAATGATATCTGCTTTCTTTTCAATTATATGCTCTTTCTCCTTCTCTGCACTTGCCTCAAAACGAGCCTCGACAATATGGGATAAGGAAAAGGCTTCTCCTAAAGTTTTAGGCCTTGCCCTCAACAGTTCTATTTGTAACGTCAGTTTAAGTCCGGAGATATAAAACGATGTAAGTAAAGATTCAGAGATCCTTGTTACTCGATTTGCAAGTACCACAAACTCACTCTCATATTCGGCCACCGTACCCATTTGCAAGAGCTTAGAGAGTGCGTATTCCNTTTTTTTTTTTTTTTTTTTTTTTTTTTTTTAATTGGAAACCCTAATCAAAAACTCCCTCAACGAGAGCTCTCAATGAAAGCACCAATTGATACGACCCGGTTAGGGGTTGTATCGGGATAAGGCACCACTTTTAGCGTGTGCGAGCTCCTTAAGAAATAGAGAGAAGAACTAGAGAATTGTTTATCTTAAACTTTGATTGATTGATTATAATAAATAGTTACAAGAGTATTTATAAGACAAAGTAGGGTAAAACCCTAACACCTAAATAGGCCATGGGCTCGGGCCCAGGCGTATCATTATGCATTTGTAAAATTCTTTTCTTTGGGTTATAATATGTTGGAGCTATCAATTTCAATTAATACCTTTTACTTAGGTGCTGTTTGTTGGTTAAGAGGCTCGGAGTCTGAATTTGATTCGTACATCTGAATATATGTGGTGGAAAACTCTATATTTGAATAAATTAATGTTGTTTGTTTTTTTAAACCTCTTAATGCATCTAAACGAGAGAGGGAAAAACACACTCAATTGCAAAAGCTCTTAACGGCTCAAATTTATAAGCCATCAAGAGGTATTAAGTGATTTTATTAAGAAAACAAACAAATCCTTAGTCACGACGTCAATATGTTAAAATACAAGTTAATTACTTTATCATTGGTTTAGCATGCTCAACGGGCTAAGCGAGGATATAAGTTTGCATACTATAGTTTTGTGATGTTAGCTAGATGATGATAGTCTTTGCAAGTAATGTATCTAGATACAATTGTACTCAAAATTCCATCTAAAGCCTTTTAAGTTTGAACTTTTTGTGGAATTATGTTTCACCATTTAATTTTTAAAAAATATATATTTGTATTATTTTTCTTTTGGTAACGATGGCCATTTGGCCAAATAATTCACGAGGTTTGAACCCAATGCTACACAGACTTAAACCAGGTAAAACCCTCCATTTTTAGGAAATTGGTGTGGCTACTTTAGTTTGTTTGCATATGGCATAATTAATTGAACCTGAGACCTTACACATCACAAGCCTTTTTACCGTGTGAGGAGCACTCGCCTGAGGAGATGTAGATTATGCTAATTAGACGAATACTAGTTTATTATAATTTGAGATGTTAATTCTGAAGCAAATTTAATTTGATTGATATAATACTTACAAATGGATGAGTTTTTCTTTATCCAGTTTACTTGAAAGAGTGCTGTGTTTTGACTTAGAGGTACTAGGTATAACTTAGGCATTCCGTGACCCGTTTCCATTTGATTGATCATATCTATTTTAGACTTATTTTACCATTTTAGGATTAATATGAAAGGTGATCGAACAGTAGTAACTAGCTAGTAACAGTTTAAAAAAAAATTGATAAGAATTCTTAGTGCCTCTGGTTAACTATTATATATGATGTTTGGTATGCTTCATTGTTAATATGGCCTAATGTTTAAAATATTTGTATCCCACAAAGCTCGATATGTGGTTAGAAATTTTAGGTTTGTAAGGGTGTTTAAGCGTTTGCTGAATAGAACAAATTGCTTCCGTTATTATGAACAAAATAAGTAACCTTGTTTTAGCAGGTTGGAACATGCTTATTTACCCTCATATGATCATATCTAACCTAAAAGAGTAAATTGCAAAAGTCGTCCTTAAAGTTTGACCAATTTGCATGTTTCGTCCCATACATTTCGAAACTGCAAGGACCGTCCCTAAAGTTTGGCCCGTGTGCATGTGTCGTCCCTAAAGTTTGACCAATTTGGGACGATATATGCCCCAAAAAGGACGATATATGCCCCAAAGGAATTAACTTTAGGGACGATCCTTGCAGTTTCGAAATGTGTGGGATAAAACGTGCAAACGGGCCAAACTTTAGGGACGATTTTTGCAATTTACTCAACCTAA
Source organism: Artemisia annua (assembly GCA_014162995.1). Classification (NCBI taxonomy): domain Eukaryota; kingdom Viridiplantae; phylum Streptophyta; class Magnoliopsida; order Asterales; family Asteraceae; genus Artemisia; species Artemisia annua. Next base: position 42,061 of record LBNU01016644.1, on the reverse strand, counting down.
AAGTTTTTATAAAAATATCCAAGTGGGCAGCCTCTATATTTTCATTTATGCTAATGCATTTATTAAAAAGCATAAGCAAATCTAAACACTATTTCTTTGAAGTGTTTATATTATAAGCTGTATATCTGCTTAAAAGTTGAAGTGTAAAGCAGAAAAAAATATGCAATTCCAATTTCCAAACACCCTTTTAGAAGTGTGCTTGTTTGTAGGTGGCAATTACCTTCCCTAGTTGCTGCATGATTTTACAAAATATTTGTCGTTTACATCTTAATTTGTCACGAAAAGAAGAAGTGATGACTTGTTAAGATCGCACGTTTCTTACATGTATTAGTGATAGTTATTTATAATAAGAGAAATCCCTGAAGACATGTGCATTCTTTGGGTAAAATTGATCACCTAAACGATACAAAAGTAGAACATTTTATTTGAATGATAAATATGCATTATGTTAATTCTTTCACAAGTATGTTGGATGCGCTCGTTAAGCATTGGCTTATTGTCATTGATTGCATATTCTAATTAAACTACCATGACAGTACTCTTAAGCTTCTGCGAACACAATATACGATTAAGCACTTCCTTGACAGATGTCCATATTGTATTTCAATTGCCATCTTTCACAGAATCTTCAATGCGTCAATGTATCTAGCTTCCAATAGACAATTGACAGAGATATAATCAAGGAATTCACTGAAGCTTCCTTCTTTGTAAGCAATGGGATGTTGCTCATCTACTAGTTGCAGTGCGGGCCCCACTTTTTTGACAATTGGCAAACTATGAACACTCGCAATCGACAATCGTTTCCTTTCAGTGTTAACAGTTGCTCTATGAATGGTACTCTTGTGTCTACCATTGCTTATTAACTCAACCTGATCCCCTAGTTGAACTATTAATGCTCCTTGGATAAATGGTACCGAATGCCATGTGTTATCATTGTCCAAGATTTCGAGTCCTTGTTGGTTTTGGTTTAGAATGGTTATCGTTCCATAATCAGAGTGTGGTAGCATTCCAAGTGCAAGATCGGGTTTTGGGCATGGTGGGTAGCAGTTCACAGCCATGACTTGACACCCTGCCTCAATGTCTTCGTGTAAGTAATTAGCGTTCAAGCCTAGGTTTTCAAAAACTATTGCCATAAACTGCTTTTGCAATGTGTGCACTGCTTTCGCATAGGTTCCCATTTTTTCCCTGCTCAAAGAAAGCAATTAGTATTAGTGACTAATGAGACACTTGAATAACGAAAATAGTACTTATGGTAGAAAAAATAAATGATGATTACATGATGCGGTCCTTACTATCAAGTATATGGACATGCAATTATAGTTTCTCTTAGACCTAAACTGCTTGCTAGTATGTATTTGAAGAATATAGTTGAAAATTTTACCTGTAACTTGAAGGTGTGGAAGGCCACAAATGGATCCATTCTTGTATTGGATTTGCATAATGCTTGATGAAGTCTCTCCAACATAACACTTTATCTACCACATGATTCATACTTGTACCATACCTAACTGGCTCATGAACATTTGCCGAAGCAAATTGCATCTTCTCTTCGCTTGGCAAATGAAAGAACTCAGTGGCAACGTCTAGAGCATCTTGCATTACCGAAATAGGAATCCCATGGTTTACCACCTTCAAATCACACAAATTCAGTTATTTAATTAATAACGTAATTAAAAAACATAAATACCAAATGTGCCAGTGTTGGGTATTCGGTACGCTCTCGTTCCAATAGTAAATACTTACAACTCAAACCTTTCAAAAAAAATACTTAGAAGTCAAATTTCTAACAAAAATGGAATTATGAACCAAATTGAACAATTTCAAAGAAAGTTTGGGCCGTTTGATGTGCCAACATCTATAACATTCATTCCAGTTGTCATTCATCTTTTTTTATTGAAAATTGAACTTATGTGCCAACATATAGATAACATGATGCATTTTGCTTGTGCATGAACATATACCTGAAAGAAACCGAGGTTGTTGCAGGCAGCGTGAATTTCATTGGTTGCTCGAGACCTAAGTAAAGGATCATTTAATAAGGAAAGATCAATGACAGGGAGGCTTGTTAACGAGTGGTCTATGAGGGTTGGATTTGACCTTTGTAGTTGAGGAAGAATATATCGTTCGGGTATGTTTTCACCACCCTCACGGGTAAGTGTCATGGCACTTGTAAAGTCACCTACTGATATTTCCCCATGTTCCATATTCTCTATTTCATAAGAAATAAAAGTCGAAATGTTTAGAAAATGTTGTAATGAGATCTTCATTTGAGTTTTAGTACTTGTCTATTTATAAGAAGAAAAAAAATGAAGATTTTCTTTGTCATGTGTAGTTGTATACATCCTTGATATAAGAACAAAACACATGATTCTGGTCCTTCATCAAACTATATTAAGTATATTTGGATTTTGTATGTTATGCTTTAAACTATGGGGTTGTCTAACAAAGTGTCCTGAGGGCACCTGTTAAATGACATTCATTAAACACAAACTTTCCTTTTTAAGTAAAAATTGTATTTAGTACATATTTATTATACTCGCAAATTACCATAAATAAATATGATTTTTAATTCAATAAACTCAAAGTTTCCTTTTATAATAACGTTAAATCTTGCCCTGAGGGCACCTGTTATACCATCCTTTAAACTATTTGTTTGGGTCTCGGAGATGGATTTTTGTCATTACGTTAAATTTGTTAAAAAAAACTCGATTTTTTTATAAGTGCACCCGATTTCAAAAACATGTGTATGTATTCTTGTTTGATTTTCCTTAGGTGCCCATAATGATTTTGTGTTTTGGTTCTCTCCCTGCTTCCTTGTCCTATCTTTAAGTAGAAAATAAACAGGTTTGACTTATTGACTATTATAAAAACGATAGTATTACGCTGGTGTTTGTTAAATCAACATTTGTTCAAAAATATAGTTTTTGACAGCAGCAGAAGACAAAAATATATGTATTACCATTACAATTTTTAATTTTGCTTCTATGCTATACGTAACTACAGAAAGAAAATCTGAGGGTATGCGCATAAGTTTGCCATATGCACAAAAACAGAGGACATAAGTTCTTCGTTAAGCTATATTTATCTTGTTCGTTCAGTGAATTTTCGCAATGGTTTTGGTCGACCGCATGTCTGCACCCTTAAAGATGAAATCACCTGCTGTGATGTAATTTTGATTCATATGGTAAATTAAATATTGAATAAGAGAGTAGTTTTAAATGTTTTAATGGAATCATGGGACTGAACCTAAGCTGGTTGTTACAACTATGTTGGTGGGTATTGGTACTATGTTTATTTTTATGGGTAGGGTCCATGGGGTGTGGGGATGGTCGTGGGGCACATGAAATCTCCTGTAAGCGAGCAACCATTTGCATGCACATAGGGCCAGTACGTCACATCTGTATCTCTTAACTTAGCTTCCAAGTTTTAATAGGAGGTTTGGAAATGATCATCAACAAGGTATTCGCTTTGGCTATAGTTATTGTATAGTGAATCCAATCAATCAAATGAGCAGACACCAAACTTTATCAAGCCGACTTACCGTACCATTGTTTTGTCTTATTACATGATATTTAATTATTGGGTTGAATTTTGTTTGATGCTGAAGTAGACTATGACTCGAGTAAGCGTCAAGAGAAGAGACTATGAGAAAATAATTATTTTGTCAGTCGTTATCAATTGTTAAACGAGAATGAGTCATGAGGATTTAACATTTTTCTTCTTTCTTTTAAGCTTTTAAGGTCATTACAGAAAATTGTATGCTATGTATATAACATGAAATTCTAACTATCCGTTTTATGATATAGTTAAGTTGTGGATTTAAGCAATGTTTTAAAAACCGTTTTTTAATTGACCAGTTAAGCTTCCGATTCACAGTTTAATTGGGATTTTTTTCCTCAAAATCTGCTTCTGCTTCAACACCGGTTCACAGTTCAACCGGCCAGATCAACCCGGTTTTTAAAACATTGGTTTTAAAAATAGCTACTAGTGTATAAACACAAGCGATCTACACTAAGATAGTAAGATGGTATATGCCGATATGTTCTTTTAATGCACTATATGTTATAAATGCTAGAGGCTAACATGCCAGAATCTAGCGAGGTGTATTAACATCGGTGATGGTGTATAAATTATGCGCTTAGGGGTAACCGGTATCCACTTATCAACAGATAAGCATAATTTTAGGAGTTTGGAAGTAATAGTGCATGTAAGATTCGCTGGATTTTAAGCATTAAATATGACAGAGTAAGCATGACATAAAACAGCGTACATCCATTCAAGGGTGAAGGCTACTATTCTATATGGGGAGAACTACGGGGTTGATCCAGCGATCTCACATGCAAGGCATGTGTGTTGATCTTGAGTAGTTTTATACTTAGATCCTTTCACGTCTCTAAATATAGTTTTATTGATTGAATGACTTGTCAAGATAGCATGTCTATTTATAATAGAACATAACTTTGACAATAAGCTAACATAAACCCTAAACCTAATGGACCACAAACCCACAATCGGGTTTGGGCCAATAATATAATCGTCTAACGGATCAGAAAATACACAGGTGTCTGAAGCTCAAGGCTAAAAAGCCTTCAAACCTTCGACCTCATTCGTAGGATGAGAAGTAGGGCATTATCCCTAGGTTGGCTTTGACCATTTTGTGATATGGCCAAACAATATGTTGTGTGCATAACTAAATATCATCCCCTACATAAGACAAAAAGGACTTGTACTCTATTAATAGTTCTAGTAATCAGTTTTCATATATAAATTACTCATTAGACTAGATAAGGCCAAAAATGCAGATGGTCAAGCTAACCCGAAAGAAACCTTAGTGACACACCTTAGAAATTTATATGTATATAGTCACTATACGACGTGCCCAAACTCCCCCATTTTGACAGCCATAGTCTGCCTCAGGGCTCCAAACATGCTTACAGGCTAAGGATATGGAAGTTTGGTAGGCAAATTGTTGCTTTCCAATTTGGAGGCCTCCTTCTTGTACTTTGTTAGCCTGGTCCCACATAATTTGTGCTAGAGTAAACTGCAAAAATGGTCCCTGTGGTTTTCTGAGATTGCAAAAATAGTCACTGTGTTTGGCTAATTGCAAAAATAGTCACTGTGGAGGAAAAGTTTTCATCATTTTGGTCTCTGGTTTTAACTAGCGTTAAATGATTCCGTTAGAAGTTATACATTTAGCCCCTGTGGCCCATGACCATTGCAGCGTCCATCCTTCTTTCGTCCCTTTTACGTTTTCATCCGTTTTCACGTGTTTTCATCCGTTTTCGCGTGTTTTCGTCTGTTTTTATGGTTTACTCTATTTTTTTTTTACTTTTTCGTATGTTTATTGACGTTTTCGTCTGTTTTTTTACGTTTTCGTCCGTTTTATATGTTTTCGTCCGTTTCANCGTAAAAGGGACGAAAGAAGGATGGACGCTGCAATGGTCATGGGCCACAGGGGCTAAATGTGTAACTTCTAACGGAATCATTTAACGCTAGTTAAAACCAGGGACCAAAATGATGAAAACTTTTGCTCTACAGTGACTATTTTTGCAATTAGCCAAACACAGTGACTATTTTTGCAATCTCAGGAAACCACAGGGACCATTTTTGCAGTTTACTCTTTGTGCTATAAATTACAACTCATTTTATTGAGAATTGCTTGATATGATCTAGGTTTTTATTTCCATGTCAAAACGGGTAAAATCAAAGTAATAGCTAAGATGAAATGGGTCAAGCATGTAAAATCAAGAAAATAACTAAAAATAACACATGTCAAATAGGTTGAATATTTCAAGAAGGCATTTTACTGTATCCCTCCAAGGCCCCAAGTTAGTAACTAAATCAGATAGAAAAATGAACTGATTAGTTGTTGTATTTTACTTTTTTGATGGGGAACCCTGGCCCTTTTAAACACATACTAAAATAATCTATACTACATATAAAGCATGAATTACTCTCTCTCCAAAATTTTAAGACTTACAAGAAATTAAGCATGGTTTACAACACTTAATTCACCCAATTTTCAGAATTACAACAAAGTAAGCATATTGTACAACAAAATAAAGCGTGGCGTCATTTTAAGACCAAATTTCTATCAAACAACATTAATGCTATTAAAAACACCCCTTCACCAAAAATTACAACCATTTAAGCACAATGTATAATAGCTGCAACCAATTTTCAGATTTACAACAAAATAAGCATAGTGTACAACAAAATAAGCACGATGTAATTTTCAGACTTACAACATTAATGCTATTAAAGTGGTCAATGTTATTAATGACTATAATGACTACTACTTACAAGAAAAGGAACATAATGTACAATACTTTAATGTACGTAATTTTCAGACGTACAGGTCAAGAAGCATAGTGTACAACAAAACACCACATTAGTGCTATTTAATGTAGTCAATTATTTAACTGGTCAATAAATACAATTAATACAGTTATTAAAACACCTCTTACATAAGAAATACAAATTATCAAGAATATTGTACAACCAAATTAAACACAATTCCTGCATTAGATTTCACTACTACAAATAATAAAGCACATTATACAAATATTCAAGCCCGAACGGACAACGGGCCAAATGGGCTTGAGCCCGAACGGGCGCGGACCAAACGGGCTCGAGCCCGAACAGGCACGGGCCAACGGGTTTGAGCCCGAACGGGCACGGGCTATATGAAATTCTTGATATCCGTAAATTTATTGTCAAAAAGAACATAATAAACTAAAATACATTATTTATTGAAAAAATTTATTTCAGGGTACCCGCCGCTGCAACGCGCGGGTACCTTGCTAGTCCTTCTAACATTTTTGACCCGCCACCCAACCCCTCAAGCTGCCGATTTTCCCAACATCACAAAAAATAATAATAATAATAATAATAATAATAATAATAATAATAATAATAATAATAATAATAATAATAATAAAATAAAAATAAAAAAAAATAAAAAAATAATAAATAAATAAATAAAAATATAAAAACTTTACATAAGCAATGCATGTCAAGTTGAACACAACAGATGACTTTTGCCATTTTCTTTCGGCAGCACCTTATTTTTCTATATACCTAAAACACCTCAGAAAGGAGGTGGTTCAGACCACCTTCTCTTAACTTCAGTTTTAGACCGAACCTCCTTAAGCTTTCCATCGGTTTCATAATCCCGCTCCATTACAAGATTAATTCCTTCATCAGAATACCACCCAACACCAATGCACAAAATTCCTTCCTTACTGACATCAACATAAGCAGTAACACCCCCAGGCAACCAAAGCATTGTGACATCTACCATGTCTAACACCTCTTCTTCCCCAAAGTAGACTGCACTGTCTGGTGAATTTCTTTTCTTTAATGTCTCTGTGCAAAGGTAGACATACGGGGGGTCGTTGCTGTCATCCTCTGTGACTGGTTCCTCGCCATAGATTGGTGTGGCACTTGTCTCAAACACTTTCCATGATCCGGTTAATTGAGAAGGTTGAACTCTTTTCCGTTGAGAAAATGGCTTCACATCAAAGTCCACGTCACTGTTTGGATTTGGAAATGGCAATAAGAAAATTTTAGCAGTTATACCATATTTTAGGGGTGGCAATTCCGACATATTACGAGTCAATGGGTCGACTTGGGTTTTTCTGTGTCTAATTGGTCAACCAGGATCAAATTTTCTAGCTAAAATAAATAAAAAGTCGAAAGTTGCTAGAAGTTTATTAGAAAAGCATAAGAGAATCTGAACTTTTTCATTTAAAGCAAGACTACTTGATCTTAGTTTTTATAACCATATATTTTGCTTTCAGGCTATTTCAACAAGTACTATAAAAAAAATGCCCAAATTTGCTTGACCCATTTTGACCTATTATCCAACTGGCCATATTTCGGTTTTTCCAACTCTGCCATGTTGTTTCTCATATGGATAACTAGAGCACCAAACGAAGAAAATTTGTAATATAAAAATGCCCATATTGACTTGACCCGTTTTGACCTCTTATCAACCCGAATACTTTTCCACCTCTAGCAATTTGCTTCTCATATGGATAACTAAAGCAGTAAAGAAGGAAACGGGAAGACAACCATAGAAAAATAATAATGTAACTGTAAGGGCATATCAGTGTTAATGATTTGAAGTTGGTAAAGTTAATAGTACCTCTTGTCAGGAAGATTAGCAGTACTGACCCACTGTTCTTCATAAACAGCAACCCTCATGATCTGTATATCTGATCCCCCATCACTAAACTCTATGGTATGAACAATGCGTAGTCTCTTGTGGCAACCTTTAACCAAACACTAAAGAATGGAACAGTGAGAAATAGAGCAACCACCAGACTCTTGATAACAAAAAAAAACAGTTCCCTAATGCAAGCACAATATATATTGAATACTTGAGTGGTCTTGATAAGCCAAAAACAGGCATCAAGGACCCTAAATTGGCGAAGGATGTAAAATACGAAATTAGTTGCAGTTAGCAGGCACCTTTTACATGACCAGTAAGTGCTCATACACAAATATCTAAAAGCTTAATTGATCCCATCAACAAGGGTAAGAAACTTGTTATTTGTCCCAAGGAGCCATATGACACCTTGACATGAAATAATCTGTTGGGAAGACAGCTGATTTACTCAGGTACTTGTGTAGTAGAAGTGAATGTAGGTGAAGTGGTAAGACGTGGGATCTTAATTTTCAACATACAAGGTTCAAGTCACGTAGCATAGTATCTTCACTCTTTAGCCATTGGGTCCTAGATCAAACAGAAAACTTAATTTGATCTTGGGTCCAAACCAACTAGAGAACCAAAAACGGAGTTCAATTTGAATTAAAATGCATTCCTTACATCTTTATAACCCGTAGAATGCACGAAGAGCAAAATAAACAGCATGAGGGAACCATTACAAAGAACTTACTTGCTCAAACTTGAATGTTGGAGATAGAAAGTAATTGGAATCATTAACTTCTCCAACAGGTATGTCAACTGGACCCCTTGAATAAGAACCATCCTACATAACAGCAAATGTAAGGTTACAGGTAGTGAACAGAAGAAAATAGATAATATAAAACTACTCGTGTTTGGAAGCATGTAACTCAGCACTAGTTTGTTATTAACAATTGGCACTCAGTTACTTCAAAACTTGAACGGCTTTTGCTTTGAAGGAACTTGAGTTCACATGCATACTTTTCATCAGCAAGGTAACGAGTAATCTAGCCACATCATCAACCCTTCTCATAATGAGGTACGTGAGCAATTTGATAGAATAGATAATGTTGTCATCATGTATGCTATACAGAAATTCTTATAGGGGTCAGCCAAAGTTCTCTAGGAAACACCGCTTGATAATGGAGTGACAGGATACTGAGTAACTAATGGAGTCAAGTAATTTGTCATTCTCTAAGCATTATCTTGTTGTAGCATTTTTGTTGATTAAATTTTTATTTTATATGTCATTGTAACCTGTTGATGTACTTTTTATTTCATACTGTATTGCAACCTATATAAGGATGTCATTAACTAATAAATAGCCCCATGCCTTGCTCAGACGGGATTGAGTATTGTTGTTGTTGTATTACCTAATAATGAAGCATCCGTGTCTTTCAATCTTTTTTGCATGTGAGACACGTTACAAATAATATCAATGCAGAAGCAAAAATTTATGACAACTGAGACCACTAAGTATCTATTGGCTGATAACGCATCAATGACAAAAGAATTCAAGTTTTCAATGTATTTCTCCTCCATTCCCCTTACCACTATCTGGAACTCGGTTTACTTTTATTTATTGTATTAGAAACTAGGATCACACAGAACCATAACATACATCTATACACTTCTTAACATAAGCACAGGGCTTAGAAGATATAATAAATGGAAACATCTGAATTTATCCTTTTGATGTTTATTGCCATGGATACTGACGTCATCAATAATAGAAGTGTAGGGTGTGAAGGCAAGTAGGCAAGAACCAGTCTTAAAGGTATGTTCTGGGCATAATTCAAATTCAAATTAAAATTGCTAACATTTAGATCAGCGTGACAAAATTTGTATCCCTGGACATAATGTTGAGCATCACACCTGCTGAAGGGTGTCATCCTTTCACGCATAATAAACCAATAGAAGCGAGATTTAATAATGGGAAGACATGTGCACAACAGTACATAGTAGTTCAAGTAAGATTACCTCAAAAAAAACAAGACCAGGCTCCATGCCCATAAGATCTTCCTCCATCACATCACTTCTTTCAAAGTCAAAAGACTCGAATTTTGGCAGTGCATGGTTTTTCCTCCTTCCATCAAGTGATCCGATGGTAGATAAAGATGCATCCTCTTCTACCGACATATCTTTACTTTTATTCTCACGACTGTGCAACTGTCTATTTTCACCATAGGGGTTCAAGGTCACCCAATTCACTGTCCTTCGGATATGAGATTTATCATCTCTATTTGTTGGTGGCACTGCCTCAATGCGAGAAAGAGTGTAGCAGTCAAATTGATGCTCATTGTTTCTTCCGACCTCAATGGGCTCCATCTGAGCAGTGATAGGTGAGAACACTGCTCCCACTCCCTTCCATATGCCACTAACACTACTTGCAAATGTGCTCCATAATGGTATGATTACAGGTTCCTTAAAGATGAAAACTGTAATTAGAGAGAAAGAGATGAAATAATTCTGCGTGTTTTATTGACTAGTAGAACAGGGTATTTATACAGAGAGTGCATGATCTATACTAGGAAGGTATTTACACTATTCCTAAATTACAGCCCCTAAAGTTACATTACAGCCTACAATTATGGGTTCACAGCTGTCATATGTTTATCTCTAACAAAAACACGGGATTTGCTAACGGATGCCCACTAGGCACCCTTTAATGTGTAAAAAATGCATTTAATAAACCTTACTTAAACTTATAATTTACCATAATTAAATATGATTTTCAATTTAATACACTTAAACTTTCCATATATTTACACCTTATAAGATGCCTAGTGGGCACCCGTTAGCAAATCCCAAAACAACGTATTTAACAGTAGGGCGAGCCAACAAATAATCACTTAGACTTGACTAGTTGTCACTCAATGCCTACACAAGTAAGCTCCAAATAATTTAGAGAAAAGAAACCACACAACAGTCCAAACAGGAGTTCGAAAAATAAGTTAAAGATCAAAGCATAACCTATGCTGAAAGATGAAGCTAACCACCAAACTTATCATGCCAAATTACCAATAGGGGAAACAGAGATGTCAACGAGTCAAAAGTCTAAAACACGTATTTGACGGATAAGGGGGGACAGGTTATCAAGTCTGAAAATTAAAAAGTAATCAGACACTAACCTTAACATGTACAATTATCATTTACCACTGAAGGAAGAACACGTTAAGTTCCTATGAAGACGCTAAATACTGCTACTAAACCGAAACTAACTTCCATCAATAAATACTACTTATCCTAGTAGGCTAGTAGTAGAATCAAGGAATTGATAAAAACTCTTCAAACGTCCACATTCCACTACTATCCTGTACCTCAATCTATATCCCCTTGGTTATACCAATTATATATTGAACTCGCTTTATGCTTAAATTTCGGAAGAGCACTTATGTGCCAGTTTAAAATATTTTCCAAAACCATAACCGATATTTCTTACTCTATGTTCAGCTAACTGGACCACAATTAAATTATTAAAATAAAACTCAATCTTCTTATATACTACTTTCTCAACTACTACTAAACCGAGACTAACTTCCATTGGGAAAAACAGCTTCTCCTAGTATTCAAACAAAAATGACTCACAATAAGATGCTCATCTATCTAAGGGTGTGTTTGGCAAAAATAGCAGTAGCTGTAATCAATAGCTTTTTCTATAAAAACGTTTGCTAACGTAGCTGTAGATGTAATTATAATGTGTAAAACAGCTCCTAAATGCTACTTCATGGAGCGTTGGAAAAGGGGCATTCCGAAAAAATAGATAAAGCTACTTGCTGCTTGCCAAACGAGCATTGAAAATCACAACGCTCAACGCTCACCACTCACCGCTCTTAAATGCTCCTAAAAGCTCTGCCACAAACACACTTTCCTAAACCGGTTTCCGCCACTTTAACATACTTTCCACACGCATAACCGCAATTTCTTACTCTACGTTTAGCTAATTCAATCATCTTCTATACTAGTTTCTCAACTTCAAACGAAATAATTGAAATTAAACAAACATAAGCACCTGAGTTTGCAAAACATTTTCAGTCTCAATCAACATCGGGCCCGAAACCATAACCCCCTCCCCACTCCCACTCCCACTCCCACTCCTTCTTCTCCCAGTACTACTACTCCTACCTTTCACCTTCCGTCTTTCGCCTCTCCTCCTTCGCTCTCCTACCCCACGGCTCCCGTTCGCCGCGTCGTTATCTATGCTCCAAACATTATCCTTCCCCTTGGCCTGTGTTCTGCGGCGGTTGTTAGGGTTTGGGAACTTGCAGTAGACAGGGGTGTACGGTTGACGAGGAAGTGGTGAGAAGGTGGATGATGAGGATGAGGATGAGGATGGGAGGAAGGATAGGGAGTGTGTGTTTGGGATTTTAAAGAAGGTTCTTGAAGCGTCCGTTAATGGTGACTGCATTTCTGGTTCTTTAGTTATGTTTGTGTGTGTCACTGGATATTGTTTAATTTTTGTTAATTCACAGTGAAGGAAGTAAAGAAGTGTCGTGTCGGATTATATATTTTGAGAGGAAATGAAAGGAAATTTAAAGTTTGAGAGAATTTGTTTAACTTCCATGTATTTTTTTTTATTTTTAGGTGTTAATGTCAAATGTTTAAAAAAAAAAAAAAAAACATATGTCTTTAAACAATATATTTTAAAATTTTATCTTAAAAAAATACTTTTTATTTTTCGTTTCACTTCCTTTTCCTTTTTTAGAAAAGCACGAGAATACAAAATACATTTAATTTTCTTTTCTTTCCTCTCAAATTCTAACTCAAGAACACATTGTTATTATTTGTATTATTTACAGTTTGACCACGAAACTTTTATTGTGCCCAGTTCGAAAGAGTAGCTACCCAATTCAAAGGGCAAAGTTATTAGGGGTTGTTTGGTTTGTAGATAGGTTTTGGATTATGATTTGAATAAAAAATGTGTTTGTTTTGGTAAAGTGTTTGGATTAAGATTTGAATTAAAAGTAAAAAAAATAAATAATAAATAAATAAATAAATAAATAAATAAATAATAATAATAATAATAATAATAATAATAATAATAATAATAATAATAATAATAATAATAATAATTAGTTTCGCTATTGCTAAAGGTGTGGTGGGGGCCCAGATAGTTTCGAGGCTCCCCACTAATTTCTTGTAATCCTATAGTTTTGTTTCTAATGAAAGTGATGTTTTATAATAAAATAAATAAATAAATATAATAATAATAATAATAATAATAATAATAATAATAATAATAATAATAATAATAATAATAATAATAATAAGATTTGAAAAAGAGGAAGTATGCGTCCAAATGTGAGAACAACGGTTACAAGTTCGTATCATTTGCTTTCTCTACTTTCGGAGAACTCGACACAGAGGCTCTGGACACACTTTCACGTATTAAGTCTTTTGCTATTAGCCACTCAAGTAATGCTAAGAGTGGTGTTTTTATTTATCATAGAATAAGTTTTTGTATTCAGAAAGGAGTGGGAGCACAGCTTGTGTCTAGATTCCCATCCAACTTTGTGTAAGCTTATTATGTATCAATGAAATAATTATTTCAATAATAATAATAATAATAATAATAATAATAATAATAATAATAATAATAATAATAATAATAATAATAATAATAATAATAATAATAATAATAATAATAAAGGAAATGATTGGCACACTCCTAAAAGTTATCGGCACACTCAACTGTACAAGTTGTTAAAGTATGATATATGTAAAGTACAACTGTCTAATGCATTAAGTAGAGTGTGCCAATAAATTTTGAGAGTGTGCAAATCACTTCCCAATAATAAATGGTGGCCATGAAAATAAATAAATAAGCCCACAAATGTGTCGTTATGTGTGTAAACCAAAAATGATAGGTAGGTTTTATGCAAACCCCATATGGTTGGGATTTAAAGTTACTTCCAAATCTAAACCCCTAAACCAAACTGCGTTTTTCACTTTAATGCTAAATCCTAATCTAGGAACCCTCATAACAAACCCTTATACGTTTTTCACTTTAATGCCAAATCCTAGTCTTACGATTTTACATTCGATTCCACGATCTTACTTACGATCCTACGAGGTTACTCGAGATCTTGACAGCCTTGATTTGAGTAGTTGATCACTATAACATGCATTTATATTCGAATCATATCATTCACGAAACCATATTATTCACAAATTATATATTTTTATAGTCACTCGGAACTCATCTGTTGCGGAGATTGTTAATATGATCTCAGAACTGATGTGTGTTGTACAATTATTACTCTAATTTAAGATTATCTATTTTGTATCGTTAGATAGTATGAATATGTTAAATAGTCGTTTTAGGAGATTTTTCCCGCGGATATTTGAATTTCAAGTGACTAGGTTTTTAATTGCCTCATTGGTTAGTAAAATTTGCTACAGCATCAGATTTCAGTATTCGTCACGTATAACAAGTATACCGGACATTGTTCAACACCACCGTATTTTCACTGTTTGGCGCATATTTGCATCTGATATACAGCATAGGTGGTTGGGTAACAACACTTGTGTTTGTCACAAGTATCTTTTTGCTATCCAAAATTCAGCCATGGATGGAGGTATTCCATAGCACATACATTTTCACTCTCTTCATTCTGTGGCCAAACACATCTGCAATTTGAAATGAAAACAGAAACAGACAGCTACCCAGGCTTGTTCTCTTGTTTGTCGCTGCATATTGTTTTGGAGCTTCAGTAGGTCCTCTGATCAACCTTATTGTCATTGTGGATCAAAGGTAAACATTCCACATTCTAGTTCGTGCCAAAGGTAACTTTATTTCAGATTCAGAACTTATTTATGGCCAAAAAAAAGTAACCAATCATGAAAGTAATTTTAACACAAAATCCAATTTCATTTCCAAATAAATAACCCTAATTTGCATTAATTTATCAAAGGCTTCTGTGTTCAGAGGCTGTTACTCAGCATCAGTCATTAAATTCAAAGAGGCAAATCATCTACAAAGTTGGTAAATTTCGACTGCAATTGTAATCCCAACCTGGGTAGCAATTGTCATCCCAACCTGGATAGTCATATCTCCACCCATACCTGAACTAACCACTGTAAGTTATTCTCCATAAGATAAAGTACTTGTCGATCAGTAAATTAGCACAATCAAATTGCTATTGTTTTTCTGAACAAGTGATAAACTTATTGGCATAGGGCATATACAGCCACCAAAATTATAGTCAAGTTTACTATTTCACTTGCTCCCACAATTAGAGTCCAAAAACACCCATTAGAGATTATAACAATTTACAAAAAACAACTAGCTAGTTATCTAGTAACTCGCTGATTTCTTTCTTCTCTACAGTGAACCTACTTTCTGGGCATAATGATCCTTTGGGTTACAGCAGTTTTACTCAACAGATTGATAAGAAAAAAGTTTGAGCAGTGGTATGACGTTGTCATACATGTAGCTTGGATTTGGTTCTTAAGCCACAACCTGATTACTTATCTCTGGGACCTAAGGCACAAAATAACTTCCAAACGAACAACTATCTTAACTATATTTAACCAAAGTAACCTATTTCAAGTAACGGTTTTTAGTGAAACAATAGTCACTAGTACAGAAAAGCAAAGAGAGTCCTGTTCAAAACGCGCATAATTTTTAGCCATCAAAACATAAGCAAGAAAGAAAGAGCACTACATAATCTTCAACATAAGCATTAAAACAAGAAATTATCCGATAATCAAACATCTAGAACGCAAAACACAAACTCGACAACTACAAAGCAAATCCTTTCAAGTACTCAGGATCTCTCTTCGACCGTTCCTGAAACTTCTTAAACCACCTATCCAAAATATCCATCGGCACCACCAATTTACTCCCATCAACCCCACAAAAAGACTGCATAAAATTAAACAAATTCTCGCCCACTTTCATCGCCAAGCGTTGAATCTTCTGCTCAGCCGCCACATCAAGAGACGGCAAAGTCCCAATGTCCTCAACCGAAACACCGATTTTCGCCGAAAGAGGTGCTGCATCAGGAGCAGTGAGCGTCAGCCCAGCAGGAGCTTCAGGCCAGGGTAACGACAAAACCGCGGAAGGGCGAGATAATGTAACAGCACCTACAAATACAAAAGGGGACCCTGGTGATTGTATGTATACAGCTAAGGCTTTGTCGGCTGGGAGAGTAAAGCTGTTTAATAAAAATATGCAAACTTCGCGTATTGAGTCGTAGGCTTCGCCTACGAAGGTGTTCATGTCGAGGACCCAGTGGAAGGTGTCGATTTGGTTGAAAGTGGATATGTCGATTGGGAAACTGCGATTTGGGAACACAACACCGAACATTGTTTATTTTTTTGTTCTTTTTGAGGAAAGAGTTTAAACGAATTGGAGTTGGGTGATGGTTTTGAGCTTATGAAGAGAGAAAGAAAATCTAGAATAATCCAGACATCAATGGAGTTTGGGGGTTTGGGGAAGTTGGTTTAACACGGACACATGGTGTTTGGGGATATAATTGTACTAATTTACATTCTCGCCCTCCAATACTTTATTTATTACTTTAATCTTTATTATTCAACTTTGAGTTCAACTATTTTTGTTGTTGTTATATACTCCCTCCGTCCCTAAATAAATGTCCACGTTTGACTTTTGAGGTCTTTCTTGTTCATCTTTGACCTTAAATATTTTTGTTTATGTTATATAATACTTGATAAAATTATACCAAATTAAAATACACATAAACTCAATTCATTCATATATTTTATATCAAGTATTATATAAAATAAACAATAATATTAAAGATCAAAGTTGAATAAGTAAGACTTCAAAAGTCAAACGTGGACACTTATTTAGGGACGGAGGGAGTAATACCTGATGAAAAATTATACCGATAACAATACATTTAAAACATAATCAATTCATATATTTTGCATTAAGTATTAATAATACAAATAAAAATAGTTAAGATCAAAGTTGAATAAAAAGACTTTAAAAGTCAAACGGGGACTATTAGTTTGTGACGGAGAGAGTACTAAACTATTACGTATAGAGTTGAGTTATTTTACACGTCACAGAAATCATACAAAGGATCTAATCCTTACCACGCATCTCTTTAAATCTAGTGGTCCAAATTAAACTTATAAAAGACGAAGAGGTAAAATAGTAATTTGACTCTTGAAATAATACTGACAACTACCCATTAAACGAGTCATTATCACACATAATGTAACCTTTCGTAAATTCCCGTACGATTAGTAAATACATAAACTGGAATAAAGATATTCAGTTATGTAAATATCCCTTTTTACGAGTGACAAAAATTTTTTTTATGCATGACGTATTATGTGAATCTCCATGACATTGTGATTTATCATTTACCTAGGAACGATGCTTGCACACAAACCTAGATAGTCTAATTATCGCGAATATATTTAAACGTTTATATTTATATAAATATACGTTTCGTTTATTTACCGTGTACTATTTATATATTTCCCGAGCCTACGAAAATTCCCGAGATCACCCACTAATATTATTGGATCGTAACCCGACCCGTGAAACTTGCTAAATGGGCCTACGTAACCCATTGAGCCTTAAACCCAACTAATAACCAAACGGACTCCTTTTCTTTCTTTCTTTTCTTTCTCTGCTGGGCCCAAACGAAACCAAGCCCAAAGGGCTTAAAGCCCAAACGCACCCTTTATATTTCTTTTCTTTTCTTCTTGTTACTAGTCGCGACCAAGCCACAAACGCACCCTCGTTTCTCTTGTTTTCGACATGTAACCTACGTATATTTTCACACCACTCGAATCACCATCAAGCAAATATTTAGGAATGACCAAATTTATTAAATACCTCGATCGTTTACTATCTAAATTCTTGCCAAAGTAAACTACACAAACCAAATGTACAAAATTCCAAAAACGTGTCGAAACTCTTCTAGCCACCACCCAAGCTTCCCAATAGACTCCTAACCTGACAAGGATATACTGTAGATGTCAGGAAGTGAACAGAGATTGCATGCAACATTCCTATTGTTGTTTACTTGCGATTGGATGTAAATGTGGTGCCACCACATGTATACGAGCCAACACAACATTCCTTGGCACCTTTCTCACTTATCTTCACTCTCAAAACTCACTATATAAACTTTACCATGCAAGCCTAAACGGTTACATGCACTTAAACGTACCACATTGCAAAATTCGTGAAGTTATAGAGCTAGTTTGGGACAAACAAGTTGCCTAGTGTACGAGGTGTTGAAGTGATCCAAGAGTACCACGTTCGCTCATCTTGAACCTTTGGAAGGTCGTGTACCAAGCTACATTCACTCCTTGATCCAACTCGAACTATACGTTAAGAATTCTCCAACCCTAGTGGTGAGGTGAGAAAAGGAGATCCTTGTTCTATTTTATTTTCATTTCGTACGATTTACTTTGTTCTTTTATCTCGAAATATATAGACGCGACATATACATTTTATTTGACATTCTAATTATTCAAAACGTTAACAATCGAGATGTATAAAGTTTTGGACATGAATATGACGTTTAACCATTAAATTCGACACGTTTTGAAGATCACTTGACCCATTCGTATAATAGAAAAACACTTAGAATTTTTCTAAGTCTTTAACTGTTTTCAGAAATGATTTTGGACGAACACTTTAGCCTCGTTAATATATATTTAGACACATGACCTATTATTTTTATGACTCGACCTCATTTACACCTTGGTAGACAAACAGATGACACATTTTATTCGACCTAAAGATCACGTTTGAACCATTTGCCCGACCCTTTTCAAATCAACCAAATCAGTTTTTATAAAAACATTACAATCTAACGTGGGCTTATTTGAAGCCCAATAAGCTTATTCGATAAGCTGGTGTCATAAGCCCAACTACTACATTTTTGTACTATAAAAATGAGCCCAAGGTCAGGCCCAAAGGTCTCGTAAGCCCAATGGACCTCAATTTGTTAATGGGCCTTGTCATTGGCTCGTTAAGGCCCATTAGTCAAAATAAGTTGTTTTATAAATAATAAGCTGTTGAAATAAGTTACTTTGAATGTCCTGAGCTTATTTAGAAAGTTAAAATGTTAAGTTTTTAATTTCATAATTTTTGGACTAACTTTGCAAATTTTTCTTAACCGAAGGACTAAAACTGTCAAAGTTGTAAACTTGGGGTAGAAACTGTCAAAACTGTTTTTATGAGCTGGAAACTGTAAATATTGAAACATGGAAGTAAGAAATGTAAATGTAATACTTTTTGGACCTAAAATGTAATATTATTTAACTTTGGACTAACGGTGTAAAATTTATATCGTTAGGGTTGAAAATGTAAATTCTGGAAACTTAAAAGATTTTTCTGTAAATATTATTTTATAAAAATAATATTAATACTTATATGGAAGAACGTGTATTAGGGAATTAAAGAACGGAATAAGTTTTTATATACGTTATATAATTAATATTAACGATATATAACGAAACGTACTATATTTCTTTATTCGTGAATTACTCATATGACTTAATTATGATAACTTTCCGTCAATCATCGATCAATGTACTTACAAGTTATATTTATATATAACTTTGTTTTTGAACTTTAAGCATTTAAACAAACACGAGATTCGTTCATAACTAATGACTAGTATTCGCGATAAAACCGGACTTAGACTATCGAACTGAAACTTGCATTATCTTTTAGGTTGTGTGTGAAGCCGTTTCCTTGCTTTGTTGAGATTACGATACAACTGTACTACTGAGGTGAGTTCATAGCCCACTTTTTAACTGTTTTATGTGGGGGGATACATGCTTAAAAACCGAACACAAGTCTTTTATTTTGGTATTGATATACCGGCTGACCGTTATTATTGCTTAAGTAGCTATTGCCAAAAGACCCTCGATCATGAACCTTAATCACTTGATGAGTGAACGTAAATAATGGTGGATAGATCTATTTGGGGCTGACAATCCCCGTTTGGTCGTTGGAGAAAACTACCAAATGCACATTATTTTGATAACATAGGTTACTGGCAAAGACCTATCTTGGGGGCATATTATTATATTGCGTCATATTATTAAATATGATTGGCTGTCAAATCGTTGTGTGTCATGAGCTTATTGCAATAACAGATATATGTGAATTGTTTTCAACTTGTTTGATTGCATACGTTTGCAATAAATGACTATATCTTGTGTTCAACTGTTTAACTTTCAAACCTATGAATGTCACTCAACTTTATGTTGACTTTTAGCATGTTTATCTCAGGAATTAAGCAAGAAGGACCATGAAGGCACGGAGTGGGCATATGGACTTAAACAAATACTTTGTTTCATAATAAATAAATGTGTTGTTGAAATGTGAACATCTTAATATATGGTATTTTGAAATAAAGTAAACTTTTAAACATCACTTTGTGTTATTTCTGTGATTGTGAAAAGATCCTCGAAGTAACACCCAAAAGTCTTCCGCTGTTATATTAAAGTCTTCCGCTGTTATTTTAAAAAGTCTTCCGCTGTAAATTATAAAAGTCTTCCGCTGTCATGGTAAAATTTTGGGGGTGTTACACATAACACAAAACAAAAACTCGTTCTCTTTATGGCCATTTAAATCCTTGCAAATCTATCAAATCAACTGTGATTTAACCGTTTAAATCTATTAAATCACACTAAAATGGAATCATCTAATGTTACAAGCATAAATCCCGCAAAAGCTATGGTTTAAAATGAACCTATTGAAACTCCGTTTCAAGGTACAGTTCATATCCGTTCCATTATTTTGTTGTCATTTATGTATCTTTTGTGTTTTTATTGTTAATTTTGTAGGTTTTTGTGCTTTTGTTGATGATTATTGTGATAATACATTAAATTTTACTGTTAGCAAGCGCTTATTAGTGTGTTTAGTGATTAATGTTTGAAAATTTGTGGTAATGTGATTAATGTTGTGATTAAAGATTAGTTTTAACTAAACACAAGTGTTACTATCCTTATAAGATGTTTCTGTTAGTTTTGCAGATTTATGTGTTTACTTGTTAGGTTATGTAACACCTGGTATTTTTCCTAAAATTTATTTCTAGCCAAACTTCTATTTTAGTACCTGAAATACCTTTAAACTTTTAATGCATGTTAATTGGGCTTGAGAAGCGTGAGATATATTTGGAAACGAGAACTTTATTCCTTGATTGACTCAGCACAACCTAGAAAACTCGAATTGTATTGCGCTTGCCAAATTATTTGATTTATTTTGAGTTTGAGAAAAACTCTGAAGTTTATGCTTGATTTTATTAGAAAAATTATTTCGTGAACAATGGCGCAAGTTTCGTAATTTATCGAGTCCGTTTGCTATGTCGTTTGAGCCCCGAAGCGTTTTCGTGAGAAGTTTAACTACGTTGACAGATTTGGTCCCTTATCTTACTTTTTCATTTCACCCTACACTTCTATTAATTCAAAAGCTACCTTATACTTTTATTTTATACTAGCAGGGTCCCCGCGCGTTGCAGCTGCGGGTACTCTGAAATAAAATTTTCCGGTGAATCATATATTTTAGTTTATTTTGTTCTTTTTGACAATAAATTTACTGATATCAAAATTTTCGTTTAGCTCGTGTCCGTTCAGGCTCGAGCCCGTTTGGCCCGTGCCCATTCAGGCTCGAGCCCATTTGGCCCGTTGCTCGTTCGGGCTTGAATATTTATTTTATTATTTGTATTAGTGACATTTAATGCGAGAATTGTGTTTAAGTTGGTTGTACAATATGCTTGATTATTTGTATTTCTTATGTAGGGGGTGTTTTAATAAGTGGATTAATTGTATTTATTGACCAGTTAATTAATGGTATTTAATGTATATAATGTTTTATTTATTGTATTTAATGTTAGTGTTAATTGTATGTTAGAATTAAAAAGTGGTGTGTACTTTAAGCTTCTAAACTTGTAAATGTTTAATTATATTCATTTATGGTATTAATTGTGTTTGATGTGTTTGAATAACTTGTACTTTAAGCTTCTAAACTTGTAAGGCTTAAAATTAAGTATACTAATTATAGAAGTCCTTTATACATTATAAGATGGTATAGATATATACTCCATTTATACCACTTTTCCTCATTTTATACATATAAAACACACACACACCTCAACCTTTCTCTCTCCCTCCTTCTTTCTTCTCTACTCGCCGGCGACACCCCTAAATTCCGGCCACCGGAATAATTTTTCCGGCCACCCAATTTTCTTACACCATTTGATAGATCGGGACACCCCCGTCACCTCCGTACAAACCCCGCACCCCCAAACACCCCGTAACCACCACACGCGCCACCCCACCTGCTGCCGACCACCACCGAGAGCCACCACCACCTTCCCACACCATTTATACCACCGGTAAACCACCCCACACACCTCCTTCATCTTTATTTTTCATTATTTTCGAAACCCTAATTTTATAAATTTTATTAAACCGAATTTTATTTGTTTTTCTTTTATAAAAATGTTTTTATTAAATGTTTTGGTGATAAAAACTTGTGTGGATTCTTGTTTTGTTCTCGTGACCGCGACTCGGAGTGGACTCACCGAGTCAACTCGTGACTCGGTGAGGTTTTGTGGTTGTATTATTGTTGTTGTTGATTATTTGTGACGAGGGAGTATATATTTTTTTTTTTGTTGTGATTATCGAGGGTCCGTTTGGTTTGGTTTGTCTCGACAGCCGAGAACCACCACCACCGAGACACGGGTGGTGGTGGGTGAGTGATGGTATGTTGATGTTGTTGATGTTTTGGTTGTTTGGATTTAGATTAGGTAGTGTTTGGATTGATTTGGATTGAATTGGTTGCGTTTGGATTGAGCCGAGGGTATATTGGTTTCGGATTTGGACTTGGGTTGATCTTGAGTTGTTGTTATTGTTGTAGTTTAGTGGTTCTAGCTCGGGTTTTGGTTACTAGTCTCGGGATTATGTTGTTAGTTAAACGGTAAATAATAAACGAGAATAATAAAACTATGAAACCTAAAATACAATTGACATAGTTAAGTGGATTTGGATATCGGACTTGGATCCGTATTATTATATTTGTGATGTTATATTGTGAGCTTGAATTGGACGTATTGGATTTGCGGCCATGGTTATTTGGACGTTATGGACCCTTTGGTACACGAGACGGTAGGGTACGTTAGGCCCGTAAAGATCTTAACGTACCTGGAACCCGAACAATACAAAATGGTCGATAAACCTAAACAACTAATGGACTACGTGAATGATATATCCAATCATATTATTATTTATAAAATGTTAGCGTTGTTTAAATAAAAAGAGTTGGTGACTCGGGAAACGTTCTATAAACGGGCAGGTCATGCCAAAATTTCGTAAAACTCTTTATAAACTTCAAACTATTTTACCAAATACTATTTATTTCAAAACCCTTTTATTTCAACGTTATTTTGGGAAAACGGGTAAAAACCGAGACTTGTATTAGCATGTTATTATTTATTTGAGTGTGTCTTCATTTTATTTCTTTTCTTTCCATTTCTTTTCGACGACTTTCTTCGAGATATTCTTTCGTCTTTCTTGCGTATTTGGTCGTTTCGCCGACTTATTCTTTCTATCTTTCTTCCACACGAGACTTTTTTGAAAACTATTTCCTTCCAAACGCCATTGGTTAATAAAACTTTTATTCAAGCATTGTTTATTGAGATATTCGAGTACCATTGCTGAGTTATGATATTATATTGCTTAGGTTGTGCTGAGGATTATTTGCTGTGACGCATTATTTGATTGGTTGATATATCTCGTTTCCTGCTATTGTTAAGGTATGATTCATAGCCCCGCTTTTTATCTTTTAAATGTTTATAAACCCATGGGGTGAGATACATGCTTTAAATGTTTCCTGAGCACAAGTATTTTTGGTATGTTTTTCCTGATTGGTATGCTTTCCTGACGATGTGCTAAGTAGCTTTGCCTTGCCATTGCAAGACCCTCCGATCATGAACCATTAATCACTTGCGAGTGAGCGCGAATATAGGGATATAGGCCTATAGGAATTGACCCTCCCACTCCTTTTGCTGGATAGGCAAATTGTGGTGTACTATATTCGATTTTGCCGGGTAATTGGCAAGTACTCGGCCTTGGGGGCACTATTATATTATGAAATTCCGCGGTTATATTAATACCATGATTTGTTGGTTAACGTTTTGCGTGTCATGAGCTTAGCATCATCAACAACGTTATATGCACAGGGATGTCTCTATACATTGGTTGTTACCTTGATTACCCGATATTTGCATATGTTGCTCATATCTTATGATTAAAACCTTGTGCTCAACCTTATTATTTAAACCTATGGATTACACTCAACCTTTGTGTTGACTTTTAAGCATGTGTTTCAGGTACTACTGATATTAATAATTAGCTTTGAAGCTTGATACTTGGGGCATAGTGGAGTGGCCAAGGCTGAAGAGGCGATTCTGTCAAGGCAGCTTAACTACTTTTACTATCTTATTTTACATGTCATTCGTAAAACCTTTTTGTGTATTTTGTTTCTTCCGCTGCTAAACTTTGTTTCGGTTATATTGATACTATGATTAGTTGGTTAACGTTTTGTGTGTCATGAGCTTAGCATCATCAACAATGTTATATGCACAGGGATGCCTCTATACATTGGTTGTTACCTTGATTACCCGATATTTGCATATGTTGCTCATATCTTATGATTAAAACCTTGTGCTCAACCTTATTATTTAAACCTATGGATTACACTCAACCTTTGTGTTGACTTTTTAAGCATGTGTTTCAGGTACTGGTACTACTGATATTAATAATTAGCTTTGAAGCTTGATACTTGGGGCATAGTGGAGTGGCCAAGGCTTAAGAGGCGATTCTGTCAAGGCAGCTTAACTACTTTTACTATCTTATTTTACATGTCATTCGTAAAACCTTTTTGTGTATTTTGTTTCTTCCGCTGCTAAACTTTGTTTATTTTCAACTGCAACTATATTCACTTTTTCCGCTGCTACTTTGACTTAAGAGTCCTTGTACTCTAAATGGTTTGTAATTCGAATGATATGTTTTGCAACATTTATAAACGTCCCGTGTTGTGGTCGTTAGCTATAAATGTGCATGGTTTCTATTTGCGTAATACCCCCAGCATGTTAGCTGCCGTATTTAAGTTGGGGGTGTTACAGAACTATATATAGGCCTCTTATACGAATTCAAAGGGGAAACATATTGTTCATTCCTTTCAGATGAAAGAGAAGATGGATGGTCGACGGCAGCACTGTTTCAGTTTACTACCAACCAAAGAGAAACTGTGGATAAGCTTAATATAATGTTTAACATTGAATACTGTGATATTAAAGCGGTAGAAGGTATCGAGTTTCAACCGCTGGAGGAGGTAAGCTTATAAATACATGATTTTCTGTTAACGTCATTTTCTATATACTGTTTTTATTGTTTCATACAGTCTTTAAAAAAAGAGGGGTATTGATGAGTATGTAAATACTCATCATTTTTACCTAATCTGAACTGCCAAAAATATCCAAAAACACCCAAATATGCATCAAAATAGTGAAAATATCCCAAGGTTGTGTTTTATATGTTTTAGATGCAAAATGTTTGAAAACAAATGAAAAACAAACAAAGTTTTCACAATTGGCAGTTTCAGTCCCTCAACTTTCAAAACTTGTCAAATCTAGTCCCTGGTTATTTCAAATCATGCAAAATATCATAAAAGGTCCTTGGGGATTCATAAGTTATCAAAACAAGTCCTTTGAATATCAAAAATCACAAATTTACAACTTTGGTCCCCCAAGTTTGAAAAATGTCAAAAATAGTCCTTGGTTATTTAAAAAATGAAAATAATCAAAAGTAAACCTTGTACTATTCATAAATGACACAATTGGTCCTTGTGGTAAAATTTTGGAAAATTACAAGTTTGGTCCCTGTACTTTGAAGACTTGGCAATTTTAGTCCCTAGAGATTCAAAAATTAGAAATTATCAAAAGAAGTCCTTATACTATTCAACCTTGGCAAGAATAACCCTTTTGATAAGTTTGGAGAATTGTCAACTTCAGTCCCTGGAAAAATAGAATTTACACTTTTGGTCCTTGGGCTATTATACACTACAAACAAAACGGATACCCTTTATACTTCATAAACCCATTAATCCAAATCCATAAACCCAAAACAAACCCTTTATAAACCTTGGCCCATTACCCATTTGCCTGGCCCAAACCCCACCAGCCCAAAACCCTTTGTTATAATTTAAAACCAGACACCCCCCTTCCTTCCCCGTTCCCACTTCCCTCCCCCACCACTTCCAACTTGCCAGTCACCTCACCACCTCCTCCACTTGCCTCCATCACATCCCACCGCCCAAACCTAACCCACTACCCCCCACAATTAATG
>LBNU01016643.1:0-17198 GCA_014162995.1 Artemisia annua | reverse complement strand
ATTATCCTTTTAAAACATTCGTATAATCAAAGTTATAATCTATGATATACTTTTATTACTATTCACGATATAAACAAAGATACTATCAAAGATGTAAACCAAAAGATATTATGTAGCATGCAAGAATAAAGAAAGAAACGATCAAACCATGACACGAGTATTTATCGTGGTTCGGCTACAAGGAACTCTATTTTCCTTGCCCTACGTTGTGACAACTGGCAAATTAGGGATCTATTTAAAAACCCGCATTACTTTAAATTTGATGAATTTGGAATATTTGAAAGTTTACTTACGATAAATTGTAAACTGTGAATCATGGTTTTGAAATTCGATGCTTCTATGAATTACGAATTGGAAAATATGAATTTGATATGGAATATATGTGGAGAATTATTTTTGAAATCATTATTAGGCACTACGTTGACTCCGGCACTAGAAAAACCTAACGAGTTAAAGCTTTTGAATAATAGTCGTGTTTGAACAATAAGTGAGCGTTTTACTTTTTATATGAGTCGAGAAGTGTTTGGGAGTAAATGGTGACTTATAAAAATATATTGTGGCAACGTTTATTATTTTTGAAAATAAATAAGCGTGTTACGGGAGACCGGTTAATAAAATCTACCTAAACTAGAAGTTTTTGGGGTTCATTTTGGAAACATGGGACTCTAGGGACTAAATTGCAAAATTCGGGTATAATAACCCATCCCTAACCCTAGCCTCATTCATAACATCACCAACACCACTCCTTCTCCTTTTTCTCTCTTGTCGCCGCCGGTAACCACACTCACGCCGTCGCCACCGCCGACCACCAAACTCCACCGCCACCACCATTCGAACCCCCATCAACCCATCTTCTCGATCTACTACTACACGCGCCCCAAACCCACCATATTCGCCTCGTAATTCGCGAAAACTGTCACCTCGTTCTTGTTGTTGAAGCCTTGTCACGTTGTGGTCATTCACATCGAAGGTGAGACGAGTTTTGACTCGTGTTTGAGCTAAAAACGTGACTCGTGGGTCACGAAATTAGTTCTTCTTGTGGTTTCGTGAGTAAAACACAAGAAACTAGTTGGGTTTTGATTTATTTTGGTTAAAAAGAAGTTTGGTATCCGGGTTTTTGGGTTTGCTGTTGGTTCGAGTTGGGTGACCAAGAGCTATAGCTCTCGGCTTGGTTTTTCTTCCTTGAACTCGTTGGTTTTAGATAGGTTTAGTAGTTGGTTTTGGTTTTGGTTATATGGGATTGTTGATATTATGATTTGGAGGGTTAGAACCCCGTTTGATGTTGTTTGGCTCACGACCGACGACCCCGAAGGGCTCGGTTGGTTTGGTTCGAGCTCTTATGAGCTAGCCGAGACCCTAAAGGTCTCGGGTGGGACCCATGAGCCTCATTTTGACAATTTTTGACCGGGTTTGACTTGGTAGGTCGACCCGTGGTATTGTTAGTCGAAGTGTATTATGGGATTGTGGAGATGTGAATTATTGGACATTTGGTTAGGCGTGACGAAATCACGTTGACTTACTAGTCAACGATTGATTTTGGCAAAAACGCCGTGACACTTGGACTTGGACAATGAGCCGAGAGAAATGACTCGGACATGTGACCATCACGTATGACTCGATAAAATAATGATCGCGTAAATAATCACGCTCGTAATACTATTATTAATAATATAGTCGTTTATATAAATATATAGACGTGAAAACGTATATATATTTATATAAGTGCGTATATTAAAATAAGACGATCACGAGTAATATTATAATAACAAAACAATATATATTATACTATAAAAGTAGTATAATAAATGTCGGGGATGTTATTATGGTTAAGTAATTATAAACGTCGATATAATAGTAACGTTGAATGATTTTATTTAATAAAATACTTTCTTTTTGGGAATAAAGCGAAATAACGCACGAGTTATACAGGATCGGGATCACTTGAGTCTAAGTGGGCCATATCATTTATGTTGCGACTTTTGTGCTTGTCACGGATATGCGACGTTACTATGTTCGATTTCTATAACCACGCAACTTATTTAATCGACGGGTTAAATAGGATTTGTTTGGTTATATAAAAGGAGTATAATAATGGATATTGTATCCTACGACGCCCATAGGTTGTGGTATGTGTACGAGGTTTACGAGTTACTAAATATCTCGTGAGATTTATTAAATTGACGAATTTGGTAAGTTTGACGAAGTATTTAGGAAACTTAGTAAATTTAGAAAATATACCATATAGTATCATACGTGCTATGTGAATTAGATTTTGGGTGTAATCTTGGAATAATATGTTAGGTAAATAGATTATGGAAGGGTACCATGTCGACGGATTTGGTAGACTTCGGTAATTTATTTAAATAATATATTAGGCCAACATTGAACCTATAGAGTTTATCATCACGTCTTTTAGACGTGACTCCTCTTTTGAGTTGTGTCAACCCAATGGATACCAAACACCAAACTAACATCTAAACGATACGAGAAATGGATTTTTGGAAAGTAAAAATGAATACTCTTGGGATTGGGAATATTCGATTTCTTTAGTTCTCGAACCTGAAATGAGTTTGTATTGTTAGGAAGTGCCGAGTCCGTAGTTGCTGTCTTTTGAGTTGTGATACATCTTACTACTACCGAATTCTTTTGCTGATTCCTGGATTTGAGGTGAGTCATAGCCCCACTTTTACTCTTGAACTTTGTTTTCAATACTTGGGGTGAGAAACGTGCAAATTATTTTACGTGGACTACTATCGCTTTTACTTATATAAAACTTGCTATGCGTATAGACTAAGATGCTTTGGTGAATCCCTAAGGTTGGCTCCCTTAGGATGATATTATTTTGGTGAATCCCTAAAGTCGTAGCATGGCTCCTTTAGGATGATATTAAGTAAATCCCTAAGGTGGTCGCAAGGCTCCCTTAGGATGACTGTAGTGTGCACCTATAGTGTTTTGTTTAGCGGAAGGTATCCGCAGGATTATTTGAGGCATAGTCTAGCTAGCAAGAGTTTTGCGTATATGTCCACTTGGAAATTTGGTTAATGAGTCTAAACCTATGATCTCACCAGCGAAAGCTGACTTTTAGCACGTTTTCTCAGGTAATTAAGATTGATGGAAGATGCATGCATGGAAGGCTTGGTACGGCAATCTGGTTTAAGGATCTACTTTCTAATAACTCTGATATGTATTTGGGGACCTACTTTTGTTTCTTTTGGGCCTTACTTTGGTAAACTTGGGATGAATGTAAACTTTAAAACCCCGTTTGGATGTGTTTTTATTTATGTTTACTTTATCTCGTTCTATTATGACTTGTGTTGGATACCAATCCCCGTAGCACCCCGAAAGCTTGAATAGTCTTCCGCTGTACCAAATTTTGGGGGTGTTACAGATTGGTATCAGAGCCAAGGTTATAGAGAACTAGGTAATAAAAACCTAAACTATAACCAAAATTTTTATAGAAAACGATCCTTGACCAATGCCCGCCAGCCCGCCAAGCCGAAGCATCTTCGATTTATTGAGGTATTATGAGATTTTGAGATAAGTTGAGAATCTGGAGTATATTGATTGTGGGATATGATGGCATTTTGAGGAATTACATGGCTTAATTGTTTTATAAATGTTTAGTAATGCGGTACTTGAAATCTTTCTTGAAACTATATGATTGGGATTTTATAATGATTTTGATACGATATTTTGAGTTCGCGGTTTAGTTGTTTTGAAACACTTAAACCTACCCTACGCCGTTGTCACAGACTATGGCCCCTCCTACGCTCGATGTTACTGAAGATATCCTTGTTGATCCCCTCAGCACAGCACGGATTACCATGGCTCCTGATGACCCCTACAGGATTGCCATGCATTTTTCTACTTCATCACTGACAGCAGCTACTTCTACACTACCTGCTGTATCTACTTCTCAGGGACCCTCATCTTCTCTAGGGCTCCCTGGTACTTCGAGACAGCTTACCCTTCATCAGGCTTTAGCTCGAGTGGCTCCACGTTTCGCCCACCGAGCTATGGCACGCATGTCTGTATGTCCTCCGCCACCACCCATGCATTTTGATGTTCACACTCTTCTGTCAGATGCACCACCTTAAAGGTTAGTGTATGATTGACTCCCCCTTGATCAATACTCCCCGTTGCTAGGGTACCAACGTATATGATGCAAGGATGAAGAATCCTACAAAATAAAGGTTAACGTAAGACAATAATTTTCCTATGCTTGACGGAAGCTCCCCCTTGTTTTAGGGCGTCAATATGAACCTTCAAAACAAAAGTTAGTATAGTGGAAGTTTTGTCTTTAGCCAAGCATGTCCTCTACAACAACGTGTATAGAAGATGCATCATGAGTGCATGATGGAGATTCCTCCTTGTTCGAAGGTCTAAAGAAGCACCTAAAATAAAAGAAGAAAAATAATCGATGCAAAACTTCATCCTTAGATGAGTATGCTATATACGATTGATCGTATATAATGGTGAACCTACAATGAAAGAGTTTATGCAATATATTTCCTCTCAAAGAAAAATAAGATGTATATATATAGATGATATAGGCGACTCAAGGCAGAGACCCATGATATCAAAGATCTTATGAGGTGCATTCTTGTAGAAAGAAATACAATCATAAGAGGAAAAAAAAGTTGTATTCTTCTAATAAGAATTACAATAAAAACACAAATATAGCTCATATCTGATTAGGAACTGTAAAAATTAGACTTAAAAACACGCTTACCATTTGAAACTCATGTGTATAGCAAATGCTATATCGAAAGATAAGGATAGAACATATCGACTCATGCAATCCTAAAATTCACAACTTGAGGGATAAGCAACGAATATGACTTTATCATCTACCAAAGATGATGTATCTTGCCATAATGCATGCTTGAATGGAATTGAAAAGAGGTGATAACAATAAGCACCTATGAACAAGAGTTCACATGAAAAGAGTACTAAAAATACTAAACACCTATATGAGGATGAAAATGACATCATAAGATGCGAGAGTGTTGCTTAAACCAACGTGTTGAGAATGAGAGTTTGATTAAAATATCGTTTGCACTTACAATGACGTGCATGATATGTGTCGAGGAAGGAAAAGGATGAGATCTTATGATGGTGTTCTAGACAATGAAGTTGTGAAGTCCTAGTTTTGAGTATAATCCTAGACTCCATTGGTTGTTGGTTGTGGAGATGAAGAACTTTGTCGAACATATGATGTGTTTTTCACTTGATGAGGTATTGGGGTTGAAAGAGGCTTGAACTATTAAAAAGAGAAAAAGTCAAAGGCTTGAAGCACTTGTGGTTTTGTGAACCGACTTAAACTAAATGAAGTGTACCTATGTGTTGGTATTTTGGGGTGTAAGAAACATGAGTAGATGTTCTTTAAATACAATTTGACAAAATACAAATATGTTAATGAATTTCTCTCCTCCTCAATAGGTGGACATCCAACATATTGTGTAATGCATCGTATAAAGAATTATGATGAAGTGTTTAGGAGGTTGTAGTTTTATCATCTACCAAAGATGATGTATCTTGCCATAATGCATGCTTGAATGGAATTGAAAAGAGGTGATAACAATAAGCACCTATGAACAAGAGTTCACATGAAAAGAGTACTAAAAATACTAAACACCTATATGAGGATGAAAATGACATCATAAGATGCGAGAGTGTTGATTAAACCAACGTGTTGAGAATGAGAGTTTGATTAAAATATCGTTTGCACTTACAATGACGTGCATGATATGTGTCAAGGAAGGAAAAGGATGAGATCCTATGATGGTGTTCTAGACAATGAAGTTGTGAAGTCCTAGTTTTGAGTGTAATCCTAGACTCCATTGGTTGTTGGTTGTGGAGATGAAGAACTTTGTCGAACATATGATGTGTTTTTCACTTGATGAGGTATTGGGGTTGAAAGAGGCTTGAACTATTAAAAAGAGAAAAAGTCAAAGGCTTGAAGCACTTGTGGTTTTGTGAACCGACTTTAACTAAATGAAGTGTACCTATGTGTTGGTATTTTAGGGTGTAAGAAACATGAGTAGATATTCTTTAAATACAATTTGACAAAATACAAATATGTTAATGCATTTCTCTCCTCCTCAATAGGTGGACATCCAACATATTGTGTAATGCATCGTATAAAGAATTATGATGAAGTGTTTAGGAGGTTGTAGGTTAATGTAAGCGATAAGCTTAGTGAAAGCGATGAGCTTTGTGAAATTGAATGATTTTGAAGTGTTTAGGGATGTTGATTAGCATACAAAGAACTTTATTCTTGAAGTCATGTAGCTCTTCTCTATCAATGCGAGATGATCGCATGAAGAGGCATGTGGTTTTCTCAAAGGAGGTGGAAAGGATTAGAATATTGGTATGGAGGTGACGATGAGTGATTTTGAGGATTGAGGTTAGGTGACTCTTTGTGAATGTGGGTAATCATTAATGGATGATTGGGAATCATGGAATTTTGAGGTGTTTTTTTGGTTGACGACTGAAGGTGAATGTGTGAAATGAGGTGATGATGACTTGACAACACTTGAGGCTTGGATATCTTCTTTGTGTTCTTCACTTGCTAGAAAGTGGAAAAGACGCATTTCATAATGAAATTCACTTGACTTTCGACTACATAGACAACTATGACAATGAGTGTATGGATATGACAATTGCCCTTTGTTTCAAAGAGCGACACACGGGTGAATATAAGTTTATGTATCATGAAAGATGGTTTAACCTTAATGGGTTAGGGTGTAGTGGGGATGACACACTTGTTTGGTTATATGGTGGAATCTTCTTGTGAAGATGACTAGGTGTATGATATTGACTCTTGGTTTCTTTGAGGGCATGGAAGTGGTGGACGACTCGATATTGGTAGAACAAAGGATAACTCGGTTTTTCATTTCACATTGGTGGTTTAAGGTTTTAGTGATGAAAGGTTATGAGGGTGATTTGATCATCAAAGACCAAGAGATGTGTTAGTGTGTGATAATGGAATATGTTAAGAATGTTCTTAAGAAAGCTCTTTGGAACAGGAATCTAAATGAAATTACCAAATTCAATAGATCTTGTGTGTGCTATAGAGATGAGTAGAATAGGAATAGGGTTTGAATTGGGTTATGAGCAAGATTTGGTTATGATGAACGTTGAAAGGAAATAGACGCATATGGTGTCTTTCAATAAGTAGGGTTATCACGTGGAATAAAGTCACCATGCTTATGAAAACAAGAATGACGAGATGATGAGGAGGCTCTAGATCCTAG
Source organism: Artemisia annua (assembly GCA_014162995.1). Lineage (NCBI taxonomy): Eukaryota > Viridiplantae > Streptophyta > Magnoliopsida > Asterales > Asteraceae > Artemisia > Artemisia annua. Next base: position 9,939 of record LBNU01016643.1, on the reverse strand, counting down.
AACTTGCAGATGTTGATTTGAGATCATTAACCCAATGAGGTATAATGAAATCTCATGTAACACAACCGTTCATGTTCAATGAGAGAATGACGCATAGGATATACAATATCCTTCTAATCATGATGAAAACTTGACGCATGATTTCTTAGGCATAATGTCTTTCAAAACATCATGTTTTCCTAAATAAAGATATGAAGACAAAGTGTTTGAATCGGATAGTCCTATCCTAAAGATACTTGGTCTCAAGATTATAATCACTAGATGATGACAAGAGGAATTCACTCGAGTTTCTTATGTATACTCCTCAAGAGTCATTGTTGCTCAGGGTGTATGAGGTTGGCTTTGAGATTGCATTTCAACATATGTTGTTAAAATGTTGATTTGAAGTTTAATGAAACATGTTAAGAAGTTAAAAGTATTACTAATACTTTGATAACTTGTGAAATCGGAACTACTTAAACCTTGTGTAATTGAGTGTGCGCTTCATGCTCATTTGATGGTGAAGGTTCTAATCCTATAGGTGGTAAAGTATGGTTGAGTTTGTTAAACGAGTGTTTAGACAAAGGGCTTTTTGAGCAATGCACTCAATGGATTCAAATGAAGATAAGGATGGTGGATTGGTTTATCTAGGTGGTTGTTCTTCTAGTGTGTCTAATGAAGGATGTGGTGATGTTGTGCTAAGGAAGTACTTTAAGTTTCATAGATGTAGAAAGTGAGGAAGGATGAATCCTAATTTGTTGTGATCCATTGGTTGGTACAACTAGCGGGTGAGGTGCTTGAAGTTTTGCTCATGTTTGTGAAGCTTATGGGCTGAGATATATCACAAGGTGAATGTGATGAGATGATGGTGAAAGAACAAGTGAACTTAAGTGCTAAATGTTTAAGGATGAAACCCTATTGACATTCGTTTTTGTTCCTATTGATTGGGAGAGTACTATGATAAGTGTTCTAGTTGTGATGAGTGTTTTAACAAACATTGTTAAAATACTTGGGTGTTGATTTTTCGGATATGACTTTTAATGACTACGGTAGTAAGTCAAGTTTACTTGAATATTTTGAATGAAATACTTAAGTTGTCAATCCTACTTAGTTGAGAATGGATAGCATAAAAGGATAACAAGACTCGATAATACATCTATAACTTAAGAGTAAGTTATGACTCGATGTAAATCCTTATCGTCTTGAAGGATGACACATTATTTTTATGTTAACCAAGTGAGGTAACATATGTAGAAACAAGACAATATCTATAGTCATAAGTAAGACTTGTGATTTAGATATTATATGTAATCTTTGTAAATAATGAGTCCGGATTTGCTAGGAAGTTTTCAAGTCACCAAATAAGTGAAGCTAACGAATGAGGGATGATTTAAGGATGGAAGAACGTAGTGAGTGTGTGTAGTGATCACAAATACTCAGTGGTTCGAGAATTGCAAGGAGAAAGTTTTCAGATTCCTTCCTTTATGGAGAAAGGTATCTTGGATCATTTTTGTGAAATTTAGAAAGAAATATTATAGATGATTATCCTATAGGTGCAAGTGATAAGTCCTAATCCTAATATGAGTGAACATCAGTGAGAAGAATCCTAGAGATGAAAGTGAGTGATCTTGAGTGAGGGTCTTAAATGAAAATTTAAAAAGAAATCTGCAGGACTGGCGGAACCCTACGACTACACGGGCGGAACCCTTTTGAGGGTTCCGTGTGTTCCGTTGGGCTATTTTTGGGTTGCCCGGAAAATGCACTGGTGGAACTCTGAATTTGGTTCCGCCAGATCCGCCAGGTCTGAAAAAGGAGGCAGTCCACTATTTTGACCATCAAGACGATTTCGAAAACTCCTAAAAACAAAACTTAAATATATAACTAATTAGGAAATGCAAAAGTTGGATATAGAAAAACTCTAACCGTTAGACTTTGACCGGGGGCTAGCGAATTTCACTATACTTAGTGAAATATCCATAAACCAAAAAATTTGACAACATCCCAAATGTTGTCTACCTGCATATCCGTTAGTACAAGACAATGTACAAAGATAACAAAAGATCCTAGAAGTACATATATCCATGAAACACATTGTTTAACTACAAAATAGTTCAAATTTCAAGTAGTGCCAAACATTCCTTAACAATGGAAATTTATTGGCTCCCGAAACTCGTTCAAGTATCCTAATAATACTTGGAACATATGCGCCTAATTAGATGTGATAGATTAAAACCAAAAACACATATTCTAATACATGTTAGCATATAGATTAAGCCGAGGATTATGAGCTTACCATAAATGGAAATTAAGCCAAACATGGAAAATTGATAACAACAAAGTGTTATCATCCAAACATGATACGATTAGTTTACATGATCAATCAAAGATAATTTTCTATCGTATAGCACGACACATTCATTAAGCATCATTGTAGAGGCATGTATACCAAACACCGTTTTACAAGAATACTACATGTTTAAAAATGTAGTGACTTATTTAGACGCGTGACCATATTCCAAGTTATTTGATTAGTATTACTTAATTCTCATTCCTAAGTGAATTGTGCCAAATAATCACATAACATATGCAAGGAAGAATATCTAAATCAATAAGCAATACAAACACAAATATTCAACTTAGTACACACAATCTAGCAAATATCCTATTGTGTATAAACATGAATTCGACAAACAAGCAAATGAATATCATGACAAGATAGACACTCATGAATCACGAATAAACAAATACAATCACAACTTTCAATAAGCAAATACCATATATGCATACAACTAAAACAAGTAGTCATTTAGCATAACATAAACAGAAATATACTTATCGTCACTTTGCGTTTAAATATGACGATGTATGCCAAGCTTGATTAGTTTCCTCTGTATATATGAATATCACAAAATTCTTTAGTTTCAAAGAAAATAATGTCAATGTTCAAAGGATACTAACTTATATTAGCCTAACTCAAAAGTTTGAGTTTCCACGTCAAAACATGTGACAACTGTTAAATTTGAAAACCGGATTTGAAAGTCGTTTTATTATTTAAAATGAATCGTAAAATTTATTGAAACGGTTTTCAGAAATTATGGGAATTGGTGATTGACTATGTGGAATATTTGTCGTTAGACCATTTCTATGGCGTTAAATTAGGCACTACTCCGACTCTGGCACTAGGAAACCTAATAATACGTGAAAAATATGTATTTGTTACTCGAAAATGAATAAGAGACGTTTTTATAGTCACGTTTTCATGGAGAAACCTATTTAAACGCGTGTTGAGAATCTTTGATAACAAAAATGAGTTCGGGAAGTAAGAGTCGGGATTTAATGAGAAATGGTTACAATGTATTTTATAAACGTGTTTATTTTATAAACCTGTTCATTATCAAAATCAATGGAAAAATATATTTAAAGAAAATGGTGGTGATTAAAAATTTTGTTAACGTTGTTTAGTATTTTCGTGAATAAAAGTATATATCTTCGGGAGAGTTTACTAAAAATTACACCGTAAGTTCTCGTTTTGACACCCTTTTTCAAAAGACATAAAACAAAAGGACCATTTAGCAATTTCTGGATATATAATCCAAACCCTAACCCTCCCATATTCATTTTCTTTTATCATCTCCTTCATCTCTCCCTCCCTCCCTCTACTTGCAGCCGCCGGCCACCCTTGAGCCACCATCACCGCCGGCCACTGAGCCACACCACCACCACCAAAGTGACCACCTCACTCTCCTCTTCATTTCTACCTACACCACACGCCACTAAATCACCTCCATCATCACGTTCTTATCTCCACCGCCACTATTTTTGTTTCACCATCGCGTACCACCACCACCATCATCATTTTAACCTCAAAACTTGGTAGATCTATGTGAGAAACGGTAAGAAAACGCGTTTTACGCGTGGGTTGACTCACCACCGAGTCAACTCGAAATTATTTTAATGGGTTTTGGGTTTTTATGATAAAAACTTGTAGAAAAGTGATATTTATTAATAAAAACGTGGTTACAAATAAGTTTGGTATCCTTTCGTGTTGTGTTTGGGTGTGTCGAGTGTGACCGTGAGCATGAGCTCGCGGCTCAGCCCACTCTTGATGTTTGATTGTTGTTGTGAACCTGTTTTGGTCATATAGTCTTGTGGGATATCTTAGTTTTGGACTTGGTTGCCTGTGGTATCGAATGGATTTGGAGCAGAGAGTAGGATTAGGAAAGTTGGAATTGGGTTTTGAGTATTGTGCTTTAGTTGTGTTACCATGGAGATGGGACTGCTGGAACAGTCACGCCAAGACCATTAGGGTCTCAGCTAAGGGATGATTATTGTGTTGATATGTTCTTGCTAGTGTTCACTTTCTTGTTAATGTTCTTGCCATCATTGTCCTAGTTGTTGGTTGTTTATGGGTTCAGATTCGGATTTACTTGTTCGGAATGAATGAAGTTGGAGGGTGGATTAGGATTTAATTGTGGTGATTATATTGGTTGTGGAGTTAGTGTCGTCGGTTGTGGACTGCCGTAGATCGAGCCGAGACCACTAGGGTCTCGACCATGGGATTGTTGAGATTAAGAGTTGTGGTTTATTGTTGTTTGTTGTCATTGCTGTTGTGTTTGTCGTCGGGAAAGAGTCTTGGTTAGTAAGATGAGACTCGTTAGTTAGTTATGGTATAATATGATAATACATGTGAACCTTGGGCAACGTCAAAGTCACTTTGACTTTTTAGTCAATAGTTGGCTTCGACAAAGCCGTAGCATGTGATTTTGAACCTATTTGGACTTAGACGATATTAATAGTCCGAGAGTGATGACTTGGACTCGTGAGCTCGAAATAAATAATAACTCGTAAATAAAATTTGACAATAAAAATTTATAAGTATATATATGGAATTGTATGTATTTATAAGTAATGAGTAAATAATACCAAAGTTAACGTTAAATATTAATTAGCGAATTAAAAGTGAATTAATATTTAACGGAAATTTTATTATTTAGAAAGGTAATATTTTCGAATAAAATGTAATGGTTTCTTTTATAAACATTATTGAACGAGAGTTATTATGAATTTCGAGTGCACGCAAGATTAGGATTTTTCCTAGATACTAAGCATTTTGTATTTAGTTACGAGACACGGATAGGTGGCATTAATACATCTGGCTTACGTAATTAATGAATCTAATGAGAGCTCGTTAAGTATGTCGGGAAGATTTAGTAAGGGACAACATATCCTACGACCCCTTAGTTGGTGATATAGTTTTGGAGGAAGAAGTGAGATGAATATATTACAAGGTTGATTGGGGTGACTAATTAAATAGGCTTCGACAAAATTAATTCGATGGCTTAGTAGACTATAAGAACTTGTCACATGTATTGTTGCGGTTTTATTTGGTGAAGTTCTTTGGAAGCGTGAGTTCACTTGAGTCTTGTTGAGTCGACACCACACACACACATGGATACCAAACTCTAAAACGAATATGAGAAAGAGGTTTTGAAAACGGAAATGGAATATGTTCGGGATTTGGGAAATATTTATTTGAGAATGTTACTGAAGCGTATGGATATTATTAGGTAGTGCCGAGTCAGTAGTCGTCATTGCCTGAAAGTTGATACTTTCATTGCTTCTATTGGTATTTATGCTGTTTGCTGGACTTGAGGTGAGTCATAGCCCCACTTTTACTCTTGAACTTTGTTTTCAATACTTGGGGTGAGAAACGTGCAAATTGTTTTATGTGGACTATTATCGCTTTTTCTTCCTTTTAAAACTTGCTATGCGATAGAACTAGAGAGCGAGGCCTAGACTAGATCTAGGTAAGCTGAGGCATGTCGTATCCTTACGCATGTGGGTATGTCGTATCCTTACACATACATATATTGATATATTTGGTGAATCCCTAAGGTTGTAGCATGGCTCCCTTAGGATGATATTGATTTTGATTTGGTGAATCCCTAAAGTCGTAGCATGGCTCCTTTAGGATGATATTAAGTGAATCCCTAAGGTTGTCGCAAGGCTCCCTTAGGATGACTGTAGTGTGCACCTATAGTGTTTTAATATAGCGGAGGGTATCCGCAGGTTTGTTTGTGGCCTAGTCTAGCTAGCAAGCGTTTTGCGTATATGTCCACTTGATTTAACTATGAATTTAAACCTATGATCTCACCAGCGAAAGCTGACTTTTAGCACGTTTTCTCAGGTAATTAAGTGATGATTTTGGATGCTTGGATTGGAGGCTTGGCTTGGCAATGCGGTCTAAGGATCTATTTTTCTAAAAACTCTGATATGTATTTGGGGACCTACTTTTATTTCTTTTGGGCCTTACTTTGGATAAATTTGGGATGAATGTAAACTCAAAACCCCTTTTGGTTCTGTTTTACTTATGTTTACTTTATCTCGTTCTTTTATGACTTGTGTTGGATACCAATCCCCGTAGCGCCCCGAAAGCTTGAATAGTCTTCCGTTGTACCAAATTTTGGGGGTGTTACAAAACAAAACTTGATATTTTGAACACATTAAAGTATTTGGTTTAATCTTTTGACTTCAGATTAGATTTAGGCCATAACATCAATTTTAAAAGAAAGTAGACACAATTCCCTTCAAATTGATAGGTGGCGTGACTCTTACGGACTTACGGTTAATTAGTTATGAATTTTTGAAGTTTACAAAAAATTTTGACTGTGCAGCCAAGGAACCCTCGTCCAAAGGGCAAGGAACCCTTCTGAGGGTTCCGCGGGATCCGTGGGGTCTGCTGTAACAAATTTTCACAAAATGCTAAAAACATGTATTTCGCATAGCGAGAATATGTAGGACTTACTAGATTTGTTAGTAAACATATAATACACCTATTTTAACATCATTTCTTATTATGTGACTTATCTAATCATTTACGGAGGTGATTGTTCAACTAAATTAATAGTTATTCCAAACACTCCTTTTAAAAACATACTTTTCGTAAATTAACTCTAAGCACATACTTTGACACTTACAAATTCTTTTAAGGAATCTTTTCTTTTATTTTTCAAGGAAACCTTCAAGCTTGTATACAAAGTAACATTTAACAACAAAATTTCTAAGTATACTTTAGCGAAACATTTTTCATATTATATTCTGCTTCAATGGTAATTTGATACATGGATCGTACTCCATTTTAAAAACCATTTGTTTTGAAAATAAGAGCAACCTGGCTCTGATACCAATTGTGAAAATGTAGAAGGGGGGGTGAATACGTTACCATTTAAAAACTTTATTACTTGTTGTGTCAAATGTCCATTTTTAGCTTGTTCTAATATGAAAGATGTTACTTGTAATTTATGACTAACATAACTTAAAACATGTTATCACACAAGTACAATCATCAAGTCACAACACAAACAATCACATAATGCAAACATCAAAGTAAAGCAATAAGTAAAAGGAAAGTGCAAACCGAACACGAGGATTTATAGTGGTTCGGTCACGGATCTCCTCTCCGCCCTACTCGACTCCCCGAGTACCCAACTCGAGAGTTACTTCACTAGATCAACAACCTTCCTTCTCGGCGGAGAAAACCTTACAATCGTCGCTTACACTTTATCCGGTACAAAGCTAGATACCAAGTTCTTTTACAAGGTACAACCACTCCTATCGTCGCTTATACAATATTTCCGACACTAAGCTAGATGTCGAGTTCTTTACCAAGGGTACAACCACTCCCGCTATATTTTGTGGCCCAACATAAAAACCTTGTGTTTTATGGCACAAACACATAAACCATCTAATCTATATTGTGATGATACAATGATGATCCATGACATAAAAGTCTAATGGATATGAATGACTAATCTACATGAACTTCTTAAATAAGAAGTCTTCAATCATTGAGGATGTCAAGTGCCCTTGAATCTTCATATGTTGGAATGCTTTAATGAATGATGACTTCAAGATCTTGTAACCTTCTTGGTTGATCATGAAGTATGATATGCTTACAACAATGATGAATGTTAGCAACATTATGATCATTATGTAAAGGGTGAATCATGTGTGTATCTACATGGTTAGCTACTGATCTAGATATGTGTTTTATGATAGAGAGGATGTATGTGCAAAAACATCAATCTAAAAACTAGCAAGTGGCTTGGTATTTATAGCAAAACCAAACAGCAGCCTGGCGGATCCAGCGGAACCCTAGAATGGGTTCCGCCCATGTATCCCGAAGGTTCCGCCAGGACTGACATAAAGACTTGCCATAAATATTTCCAAACCAACCAAGGTCACATCAAGTTAGTCAAACACACATTGAATCAAGGAATACTTCCAAAAGTGTGTAAGAGCTTATGAAAAGTCAAACACACTAACTTACCATAAATGCATGATGTGATGTATATATATATTTCTATTTTAAGATTAAGAAATATATATGAAAGTAAACTTGTAAGAAGTATATATTACCTAAGTAATGTTGTTATAGTAAGTTAATGAGTTACTAAAAATGTTTGATTCCTAATGTCATCACATTTTTATCATTTGTAAAACTTACTAATATTACTATAACACCTAAAGTGGCACTTATTCTATTTTACACCTAAAGTGCACTTTGACAGCTAAAATACTTAAAGACCCTAAAAGTATTTTAGTCATTCTAATTGGTTGGTCAAGGGGTTTGATCATAATGCTACATAACAAACATGTACGAACCTGTGTTGTAGCATACGATGACTCGAGACGTTGAGAGGTGTTGAATGTTTGTTGAGACAAAGTATGATTACAAGTAACTTGTACATTTTACGTTATGTATCAAGTTATACGTTTGTCATCAATCAAAACAAACGAGACTGTATAGATTAAATATCGTAATATTTGCACTAACAAATAATATTACTTTAATATTGTTAGTTTTTTTTAGATTTATAAAAATGCGTAATTGTGATTATAGAAACTCGTTTAGTGTCATATTTTAAGTTTTAATTTTTTTGTGGTATAATTTATCATTATTTGCGTATAATATTATTATTGAAAATTTAATAAGGCTTGTTTCTAATTGATTATTATAATAGTTTCGTTATTGCTAATGGTATAAAAATAACAATAAATGTGAAATGGTGCGGCTTTGGTCGAGAATTACATCCAAAGATGACGCACCGATAAGATCCCGATTAATACGGGGTGGATTTGGGGGACCATCACGCCCCAACGGGGCGCCCCGATTAGATCCCCGATGGGGATCGGGGCGGGTTTAGGGAAAACTTTGGTAATCAGGTTTGGGGATGGGGATGGCCGCCCCGCCCCAAACCCGCCCTGTTGACATCCCTAGGTATAGCAATTAAAAGAGAAAAGAAGTGGGAAGAAATCAAAATAAATTTATGTTCCCGAGTTTTTTCAGGAGAGAAGAGAAAAGAGATGGAGAGGAAATTTGGTTCACTTTCTTTCCAAAATCTTCTTCCCAAAAATGGGATGATTTGAAGAGAAAGTAAATAATGAAACTTTCAATTAATAAAATGACTTAAATGTCTCAAAATATAGTATAATTTTTTATACAACAATGGTTATACTTGTAAAATCATTAGTTTTTCTTTCTTTTCTCTCTAACTTAGGAACTAACTCGGGAACATGAAATAAAAAGTTAAATTTTATTCCTCTCCTCTTCTTTTCTGCCCGTTTTTGTCACTTCTCTTCTTTTCTTTTATTTAAAAATTCGGGAACAGAGCGTTAGGCAACCAACTCCAAAGCCCGACAAAACAAAGATCCAAAATAAGTAACAACGTTTCAATGATCGAACGAATCCAAATGACATGATAATAATCAAGTCTTCAAACACCAATTCGATCTACAAATTTCAACTACCAAACTTATATTTAAATGGCGCACTTATTTGATTTTATGAAATCACATTTGTTTATGAAATTATATGTGGTTTATGAAATCACATGTAGTTTATGAAAGCATATGTGGTTTATAAAACCACACGAGATTCCTAACAGACAAATCACATGC
>LBNU01016641.1:53496-76486 GCA_014162995.1 Artemisia annua | reverse complement strand
CCTTTGGTACTCATGCAGCATCCGAAAGGGTATTTTCGCGAATCACATTAGCATAAGAAGAGTTTTTATTGGTGATTACAAGTGCAGAATTATAAAACCATAGGGGGAATTATATAATCATATTTCCTTCTCTACATAGGGACAGGAGTGTGAGAGGTTGGGTTAAGAAAGTAACCATGGTTAGGTTAGAAGCGCTCTAGAGCAGCGGATTATCAACGCCAACGCGAAATACCCCGGTTAAAGCCTACCGTGGAAAAGCATTCTCATCTCTCTCATATGGCGATACCTATACCCCATCCTATTAGTGGGTGGTTGTACTAGAGTTTATGACTGAAGCACAATATGTGGTTTTATCAAGTGACGTGAGAAGTAGATCACTAGCAAGTGTATAGAGTACTAACCAATGGTTTTAGTGATTAAGAATTTAGAGCATTAAACGCATTATGTGGAGAGAGCGAGTAATAGTAAGAAGAAAAGGTATACATTTCTCATTTCATTAGGGGAAATGAAGAGGAGATCAACACGATTGTGGTTTTGAGAATGTATTGTAGGGGAATAATGGTTGAGATTAAGTGAGGTGTTATATAAGGAATATTCATGAAAACAACCAGATCAAGTTTGGACAGAGTGCTGATTGTGAGAGTTAACAGGGTAGATCTACTAGGTAGAATATGGGAAGTATATAAACATGTCCAGCTAGGTAAACGCAGCACATTTGCAGGCACTAAAAGCTATATTTTGGTTACAGATACACAGTATGGGAGCCCATATGTGTGATTGGTAGTTTTATGAGAATGTAGCACTGTGTTGTAAGAGAAGTAGTGGTGTGTAAATTTGAATATAAGATCTGAGTACATAGATAAGTCATCAAAGATCTATTGTTGCAAGTCTAGAGAATAACGCAAAATCATTATTGGTGCCAGGGCATTATAATTTATGTAAAATCACAGAATATATGTTTATCAAAGGAGAAGTTGAGTTAGACCGGGGGACAGCACTTGTTGTGTCTGTTGTAGAGTATATAGGTATCCCATCGCACGAAAATCAGTACCAGTGTGTGTATTTTAGACAAATAAAAAACCAGTGTTACCCGCAATGTGAGTATTATATCAGACACCAACTAAACATGAGACTAGCAAGATTGTGTGTTAGAAAAGAGAAACCAGGTAGTAACGATAGCGTTTTCCGCCAACTAGCTTATTTGCTAGCAACCCAAGCCAGACAAACCTATTGGACAGTGAATGTCGTCAATAACCAATGTAGACAAGGGAAATCTCATTGACTATCAGGTGGGATATTGTTGTAGCTAAATCTATATGAATACGACCAAGTTTTTTAAGTGAAAAACACTAAGAATCAACAGGAATAGAGTATAGGCTTCAACTGAAATTGGTTGGTTTTGAATGACTGAGTAGAAAACCCCATGTTTTTTAATAATTTAAGCAAGTTTAAAAAAGCCACAGAATCTAAAATAATATATATAAACTCATGAAGCTAAACCAATCCAAGTAAGACTAACCTTCACGCGAAAGCAAATCCCCACAAGTTATATACTGCTGGTATGCCGATCCTTTAATGGCATACTCTCGCATATACTCATCCCTTTTGCTTGTAACCAACATGTAATTCCTATCGTGAAACTCCTGCCACATATGCTCCCCCCCACGGGAAAGCATTCCATAGCATACCAAATCCATCAATGAGAGCAGAAAACTCTTTAACACATATGCCTGATCTCTTGACACATAAAGCAATAGTCAGCCGTCTAGTAAAAGGCAAAACACGCAGAGCATCAGGTTCTGATAAGAGCTTAAAGTTTTGATCCTCAAGCAACTGGTAAAGGTCTTTCCCCTTCAAAACCCTTTTACCAGGGAACACCGTTTCATGAAACGGGACTTCACATGCTTGCAAATGGCTTAAACTGATGTCACCCAAAGCGGAAACCGGTTTAAGGCAAAACTTTCGTCTACCCATTTCACGGTGTGTTGACCAATATCAAAGATAAAAGGCGTGTCAAAAGTTGCATCTTCGACATTCCTTTGATGAACAAGAAGGAAATTCAAATAAATGTGCCTGATGATCCCTCTGTTTTTATATCCAGGCCAAGGCCAAATACACTGCTCTTGAACATTTTGTAGCAATTTCCCCCTAAGCCTTGAGGCGATCCCGAATCCTAGTAAGCAGGTAGAGCTTACTTCGGATGGTAACCCTTGCATTCACAACCTAATAAAAATAATAAATATAAAAAGGGTTAATATTATGAAGTAAAACATAGTAAAGCTTAATGATTAAACATACAACGCTACAATAGTTGACAGATTGTGAAAATTAAGAAGCAATTAAGGACTTCAACCCATGAAAACTCTAAATTAATTATAACCTTAAGAACACCAAATCTCGGTTAAGGCTAAATGAGGGCAGTAACAATGAACTTATAAACTTAAGCACACATACGCCAAACATAAGCATAAAAAGTACTCTAAATAAGCAGGTTAATAAAAGATAAGCTAAAAATCTACAATCACAAGCACTAGAATAAGTACCAAATCCATTTAGAACCAGAAATATTTAGAACCAGAACTCATCATAATTCATCTGCTGATGCTTATCTGCTCATCTTAATAACAAATAAGTTGTTTTCAGAATTTTACAAACACTCAGAAGTATCTGCATGTCATACATATAAAAAATTCCAATCCAATCAATCCCCAATTACTTCCCGCCTACAATGCATTCGACCAATCCACTACAGCCTTCTTTTACAACTATGACCATAATAACATTTACCAAAACCTAAAGTCATAATGTTTAGTTACAACAATCATTCAAACTCATCATAGATGCAGTTACTAAACGAGATCATGAATATCATAGGTCCAATGAGATACAGTTAAAATCTTTCCACAAGCACAAACCACACCAACATATGAAGAAAGAAAAGAACCCATATCACAGATAAACAAACAAACTAAACAAAAGACACCCATCAAGCCCAATCAAAATAATATAGATCTTACCAGATACATTAAAACCCTAAAAATAAACAATATTTTTTTAACTAATCATCTTAATCCTAATAAAAAAAATACGAAACCCTTATAAAAAATACAACATTAATACTAACAAAAAAAAACCAATAATCTACAAAGAAATATCACTATCACGCTTTACCCTAATGAAAACCTAATAAAAAAACCTTTTGTTAATGAAACCCTAATAAAAAATACCAATAATACTTACGTGAATTCTGGGAGCCATATTCACAAGGATGTGAACGCAGATCGACTATGTTTTTGGCACAAATCGCTTGATTTTGGGACAATATCGATGGATTTTAGTGACAGAAACACAGATCTTACTATGGTGTGTGTGTTTCGTTAGGTGTTTTTAGTGAGAGAAGAAGTCAATGAGTCTTTTGGTCTTTTTTTAATTAAAAGTATGTACTAGTCACTTGTTTTGGTCTTTTCCAAGGATATCTTAAAAGTAGATTTTATTCTTTTCCAAGAAAAGTAGTCACGTGGTGTGGCCGAAATTCGCACATTCGCACATTTCAAATCGCACATTTGTTTATAGACACGTGGGGGACAAGTGATAGTGAGTGGGGGACAAATGATTGATATAGTACTTCTTGTCTGGGACACGTGTCACAAAACTAGTGGGATCGCACATTCGCACATGACCAAATTGGGAATGCTACTAGAAAATGTACCTTTGTAGGAATTCAATCGGGACAAAGTACCATTTTCGGAATTTACGCATCTTTTTAGTGTGTGCATATTAATATTAGCTTTTGCATTTTGCAGTCTGGTGCGCATGCTTACGCAAGAGGCTGAAGAGAGTTCTTAAACAACATATCTATCTCTACCTTTATGCTTATTTTAATGTTTTTGTGTTATTTTTTAATAATCTTTTGATATTGTTAACTTTTACGAATCTTATTTGTACATTTATTTTAACTTTAATGTTTCTGTTTGTGTATTTTTCGTTATGATCTTTTGATGATGTTAAATTTTAATTTGTACAATTACGCTAAAACTAATGTTTTACTTGTGTTTTTGTAGATGTTACATCATATTCTTATTGTTATATTTTTTAAATATTGTTAACTTTTACAAATCTTATTTGTACATATGCTAACCCTAATGTTTGTGTTGTGTTTTTTAGATGTTATTGACCACTTAGTTCAGAACATTGATATCACGTTTATAGGTACAAAAAGCAATACCATTTTTTAGGGTTCAAACTACAAGATTTGAGGTAAGCTACTAACAACACTAAATTTTTTATATTATTACTTATGTAAGGTATGTAAATCGGTTTAGATATGGGATGGGAAATGTTTTATTGTTTAGTTTCCGGTGTTGAACAGTAAGGACCGATGAGATTGATGTAGATCAAGAAGCTCGGGTAACACTTAAATAAGAACCATACTTCACTGCTGTGAGGCAGTATTTGCCCAAGTGTGTGATGTTTGTCTGTTGCTCTCTTTTTATATCGCGGCGTTGTAGCGTTTAGAGATAAACCCTTTAGGAGTGACCGACGGTCACCAGGGTGCCAAGTGTCGATCATCCGGGATCAGACAAGGAGGACAGATGTCATTGATCCTTTAGCTCGTAGTAGTATCTGTCGTTCGTCCCCATTGTGCAGTGTCAGATGTTACATCTTAACCGCTAGCGACAGTTGGGAGCAATATCTTTGTCCTCGTTAAGCTAGGCCTGAGAGGTCATTCCAGGCCTACGTGGCCTGGGATTTAAGCCGGGCCTTTGTCAAGTGTTGATTGGGCCTTGGTGATGGGCTTGATTCGAGCGCGTAATTAATGGGCTTGGGGCATTAATATTGATACACTATCAAGTCCCCCCAGTCTAGTATTAGATCATGCACTATGATGTGATGCTGGACTTTATTTTACCTGAGTCCCCCTAGTCTGTGCTAGTGCTAACAGGGTTCATTCCCAGGCCCTTTGTTGCCAAGCTGGTGCTCATGTTTGTCCTTTGTGATGATAACTAGATGCAGGATTTTTACCTCGATCAGGGTTGTAAGATGAAATGGGGAATGTGTGTATTTGATGTTTTCATAGGGAAGTGTAGGAATATCATGCTTCAGATTTATTCGCTATCTTTGGGACTCGACGTGTCTTTATTGCCTTTGAGACTGTAGACGGCGTCATCCTGACATTTCTTGAGCAATGTGTAATCTACACACTATTACAAGGACCTCACACTTCGTCCCGATCTTACACTTACACAACTAGTCACGACTAACACACAAGTTGGATACAACAATATATATGAATATAGTTTAGAGGAAGAAGAGAATCGTAACACTAGTTACGTGTGCGTGATGCCTAATCTATAACATTTCGTTTCTTGGCGAATACGAGCGTGCTTCTCTTTCACTTTGAGATAGAGGATGACGGGATCACTTATAAACCCATATAAACAAATTATAGTGATCAAAGAAAGAGGAAGAAAGAATAGAATATTTTTGTGCAAAGAGTGTTGATTTTTCTGAAGAAATAGTGCAATATTTATAAGCACCAGGACGGTTCCGTATATATAAGGGACCGTCACCTATTTACGGGACCGACAGACGCTCTTATTTTTATCCTGGTGTGGTGAAAATTTATCTAGTGAAAATTTTATCTCCTTTGGGTGGGAAAACTAGCTGTTGGAGAATTTGAAATTCAAATTTATTTTCTTATTAAAACATTTCTTTAAATTACAAAAATACTTTTGTAAAATTGTTTTGTCACATAAAAATGTAAGGTTTAAGGAAAAAAATAAATTTGTTGATCACATAACTAAATTGGTATAGAGTTTCTTCATACCTTAAGTGATGTAGACTTGAGCCATCTAGAGATGTTGATGCGTGCATGCATTGATGATTTGTGTAAACGAGTAACTTGTGCATTTTACGTTATGTATTACAAGTTACATGTTTGTCATCATTAAATTATAAAGACACTGTTGGTCCAACAGATCTTGCCATTGGGCCCCTGAATGTTTTACGGTATAGGGTGCCATCCCTGATGGAGTACATGATGGCTTTGCACCTGATTCTCAGTGCCTCCACTTTGTCAGGTGGTAAAATACCTTGGGATAGCCAATTGAAGATGGGAGCCATCCATGTGGTAAAATACGCGGTGTTTGTTTGTAAAAAATTGTTCATCGATACATTTTTGCAATTCTTTTTCACGCTCAATAGCTTCTACATAACCACGTTCGACTTCATTTTTACGTTCGTGATCTGTTTGAAAAGAGTTGTTTAGTGCCTTATACCTCTCAAGCTCTTTTGTTAAAACCTCGTTTGCTTTCACATTTTCAACATTGACAGCATTACATCTAGCAATTTTAATATTTAATGATTATACCAAGGACAAAATCATAGCACATTCTTGTTTATGATTGAATACTTCTTGTTCAAGTTGACTTGCATTAGAGTCATATCTGAAGGTACAAAAGTAATATTGCTATCATTCTGATCCTCCCTATATGTGTCTCCAAGGGATGCATGTTGTTCAGGATGTGTTCATTCTTGTTCAAATACATTATACACAGTATCAACATAATTTAGTACCTCGACAATTCCATCTGTGTCGTAGGTAGGTGCAATATCAGCTTCAAAATCTTATACAACCTCCCGGAAATTTTCCATGAAAATACAGTTTGCACATATCTCCATATTCCCTTCTTTATCTATTCCCGCAAAAAAATCATGTTCCTCGTTCGTCAAGGGAATCTCAGCTTCATCATTCTTACACAACAACATCTTTTCCTTGTGATACTCAGAATAATGAACCCCGCGTTTCTCCTTACATTCCTTAGCACGATGTCCATAACCCCTACAGTTGTGGCAACAAATAACTGCATTTTTATTCCCATTCATCATAGTTCCCACAACAGCATTCCCATTTCCTATATTTACATATCTAGTATTCCTAGTTTAAAAACATCTGATTATCACAATATTACCAACTGCCCCAATATTTCTTACATTCTGACGCGGAGGTGCATAATTCATTGTTGGTGCAGGAAACCTTGAATGGTTGTAACCAACAGTGTGCCTTAGGTTTGATGGATATCTCAATTGATTGTTGGTGGGTGTTGAGTAGTTACGAGTGATAGTGTTGGGTAAAAGTGACAATGTAGTGTTGAGGTCTTGATATGGATAGGGTTCTGGGTTTGCAACGACTCTAGTTGCTTCTGGTGTCGTGTACTCAGGTGGTAATGGTGAATAAGTATGTTCACATAGTATTGGCGAATAGGTATGTTTAGGTGCATATACAACAGATGTGTAAGTCGAAGCAGGTGTTACATAAGCAGTGGTTGAGTGTTACACCCCGTGCCCGCTTTAACAAAAAAATACTCAAATTTGAAACTTTTACGCGGAAACGTCCCAACTTTAATAAACCTTCTATTACTCTTTTGACCATTGATAAAAATCTATAAACATTCAGACATTGAAGCTATTTTTAAAAGAAACTAGACTCAATTACCTTTTAAACGATAGGTGGCACGACCTCTAACGACTTACGGTTCGGAAGATATGATTTTTCTAAGATTGACAAAAAACCAGAAAACTCCAATTTATACTCTAACAGTGGGGACGCACAACAAGCAGGAGCCAAAGAGGAGAAACCACATCTCCTCCTTGTCTGCTCATAAGATGATCAACACATGGCCTCCTCACAGCCGTTGATCATCCATTAAGGGTTTATCTCTAAACCCTACGTGCCTCTCTATAATAGAAGACATCACACACAACTTTCATAAGTTCACACACTTGGGCAAAATACTATTTCTCACACAATAACACACACACGGTTTATTTAATTGTTAACCGAGCTTCTTGATCTTTATTATCTCTTCAGGTCCTTACCGTTTAACACTAGAAACCAAATAACACAACCATCCCAATCCACCTTTAATACCGGTTTACATGCCATACGTAAACACACAGGGGCGGAACTACGTCTATGGTATGGGGGCCCCCACCAAAAATTTGGAACACAGAAATTATATAGAAAAAAAGAGTTGATCGGTAGAGAAAATGTTCGGTGCCCCATGCAAATTGTAAAAGTGCCCTCCACACATTTTGAGATTATCAAAAATAAGGTGCTTTTTAATGTCAAAACTGTTATAATCTTTTATGTTGGTGTTGCTCCTCGTCGGATTAATTGGAGAAGAAGAAGTGGAGAAGAAGGAGTAATGGGGAAATGGGAAAGTAGTGGGGTGTGTTATTGGGGAGTGGTCATAAATATTAGGAAAATGTAATTGGGAAAAGAGAATGTCTTTTCAATTACTCCGTATGTTTTTAGAGTTTACTTTAGTTAACTACATATTTTTAAGAGTCCTGTAATTTTATACTACACTTTAAATAATCATCTTTTCTTAAATTATATTTTAATATATTCACGTATATATAATAAATGTTATTGCATTGAAGTAGAGTAATTTTTTTGCTATTAATCACTAAAGGAAAACAACTTCGATGCCTATATTCACACCCGACCCGAACTGACTTATTTCAAGTTACACTAAAAAAAAAAAATTATTGCTCGACGCCCCCTTGATCAAAATTCCTGGGTCCGCCACCCTAAACACATATATGGGTATCATAAAACCCGACCGGGTTCGGGTCAACTCGGGTCAAAAATCATATTCGGGTCAATCGGGTCAACCCGAACCCGAGTTCTAAACAAGGTCGGGTTCGGGTATGTTTTTTTAGCCTTGACCTAACCCGAACTCGACCCGAACCCGAGTTAACCCGACTAAACTAGCACTTACAATGTAAAAATACTCGGGCTGACCTCAAAACCCGGGACGATCCGACCCGAGTTAACCCGAATGACAGCCCTGCTGGCACATACTATTACATAAATATGTAACTACTTAAATATAATGCATTTATTAAAACTAAATAAGCATTGTTAAAGGCTATTTTTCTAAAAGCTTATTTTAACATCTTAATACACCATGGAGGGCACACTATACAACTCTGTCCGAATTATATGCAGACACCCGTCGACATTAAAGTGCAAAGGACATATACATGATGACGTTGACAACATAAGAGGGATAAATGAACCCAACATGTGAATGTGATAAGAGCCTTACAAAAATATTCACTGAATGAACCAAATCCCATAATTCAGGAGATGAATATACGAAGTGCTTCACATGATTACCCACTGCCTTTGAATCTACCTCGTTCAGATCTAGTTGTTGGTATGTTTGTTTTTTCTATGTTAAGCTTGTTATGAAAGTGCGATAATGTTTAAACTGTTAAAAGTCTGATCATTCTGTGGTTGTTATTATTGTTCTTATTGTTTTATGAAAGTTTATTTTTATTTGTGGTTTGAGTCTGTTAAATTTGATGCTTAAAACCTTTGTTAATTACCATCCGTTCCAAAATAATTGTTGTGTTTTGAGTTTTTAAAGTTTTTTTTTTTTTCAATTTTGACGTTAAATATTTTTGTTTATATTATATAATACTTGATGAAAATTATACTAATTAAAATACATTTAAAACTCAATTCATTCATATATTTTGCATTAAGTATTAATGTATACCACAAAGAAAATTAGTCTAGGTCGAAAAAGAAACACTTCAATAAGTCATAGTCAAAACGTTGACAATTTTAGTACTTAAGTAGTATATGCCATACTAGTCTAAAGTTTAATTAGGCGTGTTACATCTACTAAGGCCGGATGTAGTGGCAGTGAGCCCCTTACTAAGTGAGGAGCATTTCACGAGTGCGCCCTAATACACCTCCATCACCTCACGCGTGAGTGGGCAAGAAAAAGCAAGCCAAAGGTGACCCACTCATCTCTTGGCAACAGTGCATACCTTTTGTTTTTAATATCTTTTATTTACTTTGTGAGTGTGTGGGATATTTGGTGTGGTATATTTATATAAATTGTGTATTTTAATGAAGAGAACTGATACATGGACCTAATCGTGGACCTAATTAATGGACCTAAAAGCACGTGGCATCATCCTGATGGCTACAGACAGGGACCCACTTATTTTACAACCCATCAGGATCATGCCACATACTTTTAGGTCCATAATTAGGTCTACAATTAGGTCCATGTATCATTTCTCTTTAATGAAATGTAAGGGGAAGTTGACCACTACAGGTGAAAGGTGGGTGAGAGGAGAGAGAAAACTGATGTGGAAGGTGAAGGGATACCACTTCACCTTACTACTACTTCTAGTCAAAGTAAATGCAAATCTAAAATACACTGCTTATGATTTTATTAGTAAAAATATCAATAATGTATATAACTGTCAGTTGATTCCTTTCGAAGGTATGGAGATTAAAATATAATTGTGGCAATTTGTGTTTATGGTTTTCACAATTAGATTGAAAAATGATTAAAATTGGAATGTACAATCACACTCAGGCAAGTTTATCTTTGGTGTTTCATACACGGAAGTTAACAATTTGCTAGCATCTGAACACCAATTTATTATTTAACAGCTTAAGTAACTGAAAATATGATTTTGTAATTACTTTAACTTGAAGGAAGAGAAGACTACAATGAGATTTTGGTTCCTACGTATAAAGCAACGATAACGGGTGACTGGAAAGCTGCGAAAATCATCCTTGACAGACGTCCAGAGCTCGTACGGTGTAGCATAA
The DNA here is from genome assembly GCA_014162995.1 of Artemisia annua. Taxonomy (NCBI): domain Eukaryota; kingdom Viridiplantae; phylum Streptophyta; class Magnoliopsida; order Asterales; family Asteraceae; genus Artemisia; species Artemisia annua. The sequence goes on along the minus strand of LBNU01016641.1, from coordinate 65,838 downwards.
ATGAAAGTTGTGAAACAGTGCTTCATATTGCTGTATTGGGAAAATCATACTGGTTTGTGGAATATCTGGTGAGTTTGATGGAAAAAGAAGATTTAGAACTTCAAAATGTGAATGGTCAAACCGCCCTCTGTTTAGCAGCTTTGGCTGGACATGTAAAGATAGCAAAGATTTTGGTGAAAAAGAATATTGCTCTGCTTGATATCCCGGATAGTGAAGGAATGATGCCACTCTACATGGCGGCTTTATATGGAAAACATGAAATGGTGAAGTATCTGTATCATAATTCGCACAAAATGACTGGTGAGTTCTGGACACATCAGAATCGGGTCTGTGTTCTTGTGAAGCTAGTGGAGTCCAATCTATTTGGTAAGTATCCTAGCACATTTGTTTTGCACATATTACTTGTTCTGTCATAATTTGTGGACATAAAATATTGTCACTTGATGGCAGTTTGAGGACTGTTTAAACTAATTAAATAGATTACCTGATGCGGTTTAGTTTAAGTTATCTTTTATTTTTATAAGTTATCTTTTTTTCTTATTAGGCAATTATTGATTGATTTGTTTCCTATTTTAGTGGTGCTAGGATTAGTATAAATAGGGGGTTGGTGTTTTGTTTAAATTAGTTTTTGAGTTTGAATGAAATAAGAAACCAAGAAGGTTTAAAGCTTTTGTGAATCCCGATCTCTTGAGCCATTTGATTGTGAAACTGCATCATTTGGTATCGGAGCTTTGGTTAATTCAAATGGCTCTGCGTGATGAGAACTACCTTTTTACTCGCCGAATCGCCGACCGAGGCAGCGATAAAACTGTGTTCGATTCGCAAGATCGCATGATCCAGGAAACTGACCCAAAGGATGTCATCTGGGATGAGATCGTTGGGAAAGAGGAGTATCCTGAAGAAGGCGATGGTTACAAGTTTCAGGAAACCGACTCAGAGTCTTTCATCCGGGATGAGAACTATGGGAAGGAGGAGTATCCTGGGAGTTGTAGCACCCTATATTTATCACATCCTTGTTTCGATTGTTATGGAGACAAAGAGGTGAGTAACGAAGATTATTGGTGGGTTACACGAGCCTTGAACGTGGTTGTTGTTCAAGAGGGGGGTACCGTTCAAGAAGAGATTACCGGAGGCAGTCTCGAGGGTGCGAAGGAATCCATTGGTATTTTGAGTGATTTTGTGATGGGTGAAAAGACCGAGATCGGTGGTGTTAATGATCTAGTTCTGTTGGTTGCAAATGGTGATACGGTGGCTTATGGTGGACCCATAGAAAAACAAAAAGAGCATGTGGATGGGCCGAATAAAGAGGGTTGCATGAATATACAGAATGGTGTTGGGTCAAAGAATTTGAATGATTTAGTTGATGGGCCACAAATGGGAGGATTGGTTTCGGGAGAAGAACATAGTGGTCCAAATATGATTTTGGGTGATGTTCCATTTGACCCAGGTGACTTTGTTCCGAAGGCAAAACTCGAGGACGAGTTTTTTTCGAAGAGGGAGAGAATGATGCGGTTTAGTTTAAGTTATCTTTTATTTTTATAAGTTATCTTTTTTTCTTATTAGGCAATTATTGATTGATTTGTTTCCTATTTTAGTGGTGCTAGGATTAGTATAAATAGGGGGTTGGTGTTTTGTTTAAATTAGTTTTTGAGTTTGAATGAAATAAGAAACCAAGAAGGTTTAAAGCTTTTGTGAATCCCGATCTCTTGAGCCATTTGATTGTGAAACTGCATCATTTGGTATCGGAGCTTTGGTTAATTCAAATGGCTCTGCGTGATGAGAACTACCTTTTTACTCGCCGAATCGCCGACCGAGGCAGCGATAAAACTGTGTTCGATTCGCAAGATCGCATGATCCAGGAAACTGACCCAAAGGATGTCATCTGGGATGAGATCGTTGGGAAAGAGGAGTATCCTGAAGAAGGCGATGGTTACAAGTTTCAGGAAACCGACTCAGAGTCTTTCATCCGGGATGAGAACTATGGGAAGGAGGAGTATCCTGGGAGTTGTAGCACCCTATATTTATCACATCCTTGTTTCGATTGTTATGGAGACAAAGAGGTGAGTAACGAAGATTATTGGTGGGTTACACGAGCCTTGAACGTGGTTGTTGTTCAAGAGGGGGGTACCGTTCAAGAAGAGATTACCGGAGGCAGTCTCGAGGGTGCGAAGGAATCCATTGGTATTTTGAGTGATTTTGTGATGGGTGAAAAGACCGAGATCGGTGGTGTTAATGATCTAGTTCTGTTGGTTGCAAATGGTGATACGGTGGCTTATGGTGGACCCATAGAAAAACAAAAAGAGCATGTGGATGGGCCGAATAAAGAGGGTTGCATGAATATACAGAATGGTGTTGGGTCAAAGAATTTGAATGATTTAGTTGATGGGCCACAAATGGGAGGATTGGTTTCGGGAGAAGAACATAGTGGTCCAAATATGATTTTGGGTGATGTTCCATTGCATTCATCACTTTTGATAATGGGAGGATTGGTTTCGGGAGAAGAACATAGTGGTCCAAATATGATTTTGGGTGATGTTCCATTTGACCCAGGTGACTTTGTTCCGAAGGCAAAACTCGAGGACGAGTTTTTTTCGAAGAGGGAGAGAATGATGCGGTTTAGTTTAAGTTGTCTTTTATTTTTATAAGTTATCTTTTTTTCTTATTAGGCAATTATTGATTGATTTGTTTCCTATTTTAGTGGTGCTAGGATTAGTATAAATAGGGGGTCGGTGTTTTGTTTAAATTAGTTTTTGAGTTTGAATGAAATAAGAAACCAAGAAGGTTTAAAGCTTTTGTGAATCCCGATCTCTTGAGCCATTTGATTGTGAAACTGCATCATTACCTATATGAATTAGAAGAATAACTTCAATCAGATCAAAATATGTAAAGTCATTTACTTGTTATTGGTCTTATTAGATTATTACATTAGTAAGACCATGAACTTTTACCCTTGTGTGGTAATGAATAGGCGAGCAAGTATATGTTGGGTAAAATTTATGAATTTTACAAAATATTAACCAAGTTTCATAGGTATTCTACTAAAGTCACTCAAACACTCAAACATGTTTTATGTTTCTAAATGACCATCCAAAAGTCATATGTGTTTCATGATGCGGTTTAGTTTAAGTTATCTTTTAACTAATATCACGTTTCTCTCTATTTGGCTTCTCAAAGTTGTGTGATTTCTTCTCCCCCGAACCTAGGCTCTTGATACCAAATGATGGAACCTAGGCTCTTGATACCAAATGATTTTTCTCCAATAGAGAAGCCGTGAAATGATGGAACGTGATTCTCAAATGATGGAACGTGATTCTCCAATGATGGCGGGTACCGTTGTGAATGAAAGAAACCACACAAAGAACAACGAACAAAGGAATTTGCATAAACCCTCAAAGGGTGCCCAATCGGGACTTCAAGAGAAACTTCTCTTTTCTTAATAACTCATAATAATCTCTTTAAAACCTAAAACGATTACAATTTATAATAAAAAAGAGTCTTAGCAAGAAAGCTAAGAATCTTTACTAAAACTAAAGTAAGGAAACAAAATAACTATTATGAATCTAAACAAATCTTTAATAAAATAAGATAAATACAAATATTAAAAGATAGATTACGACAATTATAAAATTGTCGTTTTACCCTTCAATCTTTTCGAAATAATCACATGACTTCACTTGTTGACCGAAGAACCGGCGGCTAAGCCAGAGGAGCGGGAGCTCGAACATGCCTTGCATCATTCTCCTCCTCTTGGAAAAGACTCGTCCTCGAGTCTTGTCTTTCCAAGTCTCGAACTCTGAAACTTTCTAACCCCTCTCCGTTTCCTTAACACGGCTTCTCTATTGGAGAATCACGTTCCATCATGCAAACCATTCGATAAGATCATCCAGGTTAAGTGACAGCTTCCTCACTCGCGTGACCGTTGCCTCATTCGGCGACTCTACGGTTAGCTTGTTTTTAGAATCCGTATAAACTTCCTTCACTTGTTTAAGGAGGTCTTCATTCTTTACAACACGTGGTCCTTGTTGGTTTGATGTATCATTGCCTCAATCGGCGAATCTACGAATTACATAACCGTTAGGTCTTCCACGTCCACAAATTTGTGGGATAAGCATAGCCATATGTATCAAATTTAGGCAGAAAAATCAGCAACTTCAGACTAGTGTATCGTCTTGTAGAAACCTCAAATGGCAGATCCGAACGGCGAGATTTTAGATTCGTGACTTTTGTACCCCGTGCCCGAAAATCAAAATGATCTATCGGTTAACGAATCTGTGACATCAATTCCCGCAGCTGCGCAGGATGTGACGAACTGAAACTAATATCACGTTTCTCTCTATTTGGCTTCTCAAAGTTGTGTGATTTCTTCTCCCCCGAACCTGGCTCTGATACCAAATGATGGCGGGTACCGTTGTGAATGAAAGAAACCACACAAAGAACAACGAACAAAGGAATTTGCATAAACCCTCAAAGGGTGCCCAATCGGGACTTCAAGAGAAACTTCTCTTTTCTTAATAACTCATAATAATCTCTTTAAAACCTAAAACGATTACAATTTATAATAAAAAAGAGTCTTAGCAAGAAAGCTAAGAATCTTTACTAAAACTAAAGTAAGGAAACAAAATAACTATTATGAATCTAAACAAATCTTTAATAAAATAAGATAAATACAAATATTAAAAGATAGATTACGACAATTATAAAATTGTCGTTTTAGCCTTCAATCTTTTCGAAATAATCACATGACTTCACTTGTTGACCGAAGAACCGGTGGCTAAGCCAGAGGAGCGGGAGCTCGAACATGCCTTGCATCATTTCATTGTTGTGTAACTTATGGTTTTTTTGCAAGTTATCAAGATTACATATTGGATTTCTGGATGATGTGCAAATAGACCCCTATAACCACTGTAAACAAGTTCGTTTTTTGGGTAACCATGGTTTTCGACTTTTTGGCCGACTAATCCACGGGATTTGAGGCCACCGCACTCAAAACTGGTAATGCCCTCCCCTTTTCAGGAAGGTTGGCGTGACCACTTAGAGTTGTTTGCACTTAGCAGAAATTGAACTTGAGACCTATAAAATATAGACTAAAAACTACAAACCCCTTTAAGTTGTCTTGCATACAAAAGTAAATGCATGAAAACATTCATATTAACATAAAAACAATTGATTATGTAATACCAACAAATTTGATTCATATATGCCGTTCTTAAACACAAAAGGGGTTGTAGCCTGGTGGTTCTCTTGAGATGCTCACAACCAAGTGGTTGTGGGTTCGAGTCTCGTTTGGGACAATTATATGAGACTCTAATGTATTTATTGTGAGGTTGTTAGTTTGCCTTCAAAAATAGTTCTTAAACTACAAACCAGAAGTCCAGAATCAAGTCCAGAATCAATACGTTCTTAGAGCCCAAACACGTTTTCCCTCACAATAACAACCCTCTCTAATCTTGAGTCCCATCATAATTTACCCATGACCACCGTCTTAGAATTACTTCAATATGGCTGGTGGTGTTTATATTAAGGGCCTAGTTATTAAATTAGAGTTAACAAATGATGGGTTCTTCATGTCAACGATCCCATATTTCTATCAGATGCCACATAAGTAGTCCATGGAAACCGACATGTCATCTTTAGTAACAAGGAAAAAACAAAAAGTTACAGAAGAATGGAGCACATGTAAGAGTTGAGTGGTTTTCTTTTATGAAAATTATTTAGTGACCATAATATAACACTTACAAGTTTTATTAAAATTTAAAAATCTTAATAAACAACTAAACACAAGTACATTAGTTGGGTAAAATATTTTCTTTGCCCATTGATTAACCCATGGTAAGCATGAGCATTGAAGTTGAAAGCAAGTTCTCTAGAATATTTTAGAGGAAACAATATATATCAAGTGATTTTAGTCTTGTCTAAGGCTTTTCGGCCTATGTGGTCTGAGAGTCATGTTCATCGATTTTGTACTTCATATTTTGTTATGGGATATCCCATTGTAGTGTTATTTCCTACAAACATTTTTCTCATACAAATATACAATCATAATGCCAATCACCTTTAATCTAGTTGCTTATGTTTTTTTGCCTCTCATAAGGTTTTTCTTATTATGTGACTATTACGTATCATGTAGATGTTGCTTTACAAATTGTGACTGATTGCCCTGAACTTGCTGTAAATGGGAGAGTACTTGGACTATTGGCTCGAAAACCATATGCATTTGATGCAATTAGATCGCATATCATCTGGAGATACATATTTACATGTAAGAATCTCATTCCTTGATTGTTACTTTATTTGTCTTCGTTACTCGTAGGATTTTAGCATTATCTTGCAAATGGTATTAAAAAACACTTGAGTTACTTAGACGTCTTCTACAATATATGTAATTCAGTGAAATGTTTTGCCATTAACGTTATAGCTACTGGTCATCAACTTTGTCAGGCTTAAAGGTCATTAAAAAATGAGTAACTAACCGTTCAAAAAAAAAAAAAAATGAGTAACTAGAATTATAAATCAGTATGCATTTAGCAAGTAACAAACCAATTTATTTGGGAAAAAACAAACAGGTAACAACACTTGCATTGAAAGAAACACTTAAATGGCTAAAAGATCAGTAGAAGAAAATCAAGAGTTGTTTGTGCTATTACTGAAAGCGGTGTCTTTGTATTTTCTTAGTTTTTACCAGCCTTTTGGTAAAACACTTTCTGAAGAAAACTCGGGAGTAATTTTTCAAAATGCTTATCCTTTGTTTTGTACATATTATATACTTCCACTCAACACTTCTCTACAAGGTACACATGGGGAGTTTTTATTTGGTTTCTTAGTTTTTGCAGTCTGCCATCTAAAAGTTGGAATTCCTGACATGGAAAGTCATGCCCTGCGATTACTAAGAATAATTTGGGCAGAGATAGTGAAATTGCCGAAGACACAAATTGATGACATAATAAGAGGGCCACCTGACGAAACTAATGGAGATGTAAAGAAAACACGTTCTGAAAGGGAAAAACAAGAAACACTGCTACTGCTAAGAACTATTTCGGACAACATTACAAACATGCCTGCTAAAATCTTTAACCTATTCAAAGGCCCCCCTGATGAATTTACAGCAACTTCGAAAGATGCAAAGAAGAGATATTCATCCCGAGTATTGTTCCTTGCTGCAGAAATGGGAAACACTGCATTTGTAGTTGAGGTTATCAAACAATATCCACATCTAGTACGGGAGGTTAATGATAATAATCAGAGTATATTTCACGTTGCTGTATCACATCGTCATGCAGGAATCTACAATCTTTTATATGACATAGGCTCACTAAGGAATTTTATAATTACTCTAGAAGACAAAAACGGAAACAATATTTTGCATTTAGCTGGGGAGAGTGCAAAGATAAATAGGCTACAGCACATTCCAGGAGTGGGTCTGCAACTGCATTTAGAGACATTATGGTTTAAGGTACATCTTTCTCTCGGCTTATCTGGTGTTGTTATAAATGCATACTAACGGTCTTATTGTTTTAATATCTTTTGTTCATTATTGGTATGTAGCAATCATTACATGTGCATTTTTTTTATTTATTTATTTTTTTTACTGCAAAATCCAACTCAAAGATGCATTTCCACATTTGACAATGATATGAGACCAACTAAAATGATAAAAATAAAAAAATAAATAACATTCATATAGACGCGGCTATATCAGCACATTTATTTTCAAATGGGATGACTTGAGGTTCCTTTTATGTCTGATTGGTGCTGTGGATCAAACTCGGAATACAGTTACCTTATAGTGAAATGGGCAGAGGCTGAAGCTTGTTAAATCGGTTAAAAGTTGCTCACAGTGTTTTTGATTTAATTTCCAACCTCTTAATTTGGGTTCTTAAAAAAAGTTCGATATACTTAAAAATATTGGGATATTATATGTTGGTCGGCCGATCCAACCCAACCGGTTTCGACCAACACTGCCCCACATTCACCCAAACACATTATGACACGTTATCAAGCCCACCATATCACCACCTCTAACAATAGACAGTTAGACATAGTGTATAATAATTAATTAACGTAAGTGGAGGTTAGGTAGGAAAGACATGACAGCTTGAAGCAAATATTCAATGATGGGTTAGGTAAATTAAAATATTGCATTTTATGATCTTGATAGCTGCAACCTATTCAGATTGAACAAATGAAGTTTTACATGTTCAGATTACTCGGGTTGGTCCTCGAGTCTGACTTAGATATGCGTGGCCTAATGTTGATAGCTAGAGTCATTGCGTACAATTCTTTTTCAGTCTTATGAAATACTAATACGATACATGATAATGAGTTAATGATGTAATATATGTGATTTTAGGAAGTAGAAGCCGTGCTCCCTCCTCCTTTTCGAGAAAAGAAGAATGCTGCTGGTCTAACACCGCATGAAGTATTCACAAAGAACCACAAAGTTTTATTTTCCAAAGGTGAAGAGTGGATGAAAGAAACAGCTGCCCAATTAATGGTAGTTGCATCACTTATCGCCACCATCTCATTTGCAGCCCCATTTACGTTTCCAGGTGGATATGACCAAGTAACTGGTATGCCGATCTTTCTCCAACAGAAACTTTCCAAAACTTTCATAGTATTTGATGGTTTGTCATTTATATCCGCTACAACCGCAATCCTCCTGGTTATGACAATACTCGGGTCTGATTACACTGAACATGATTTCATGATTTCCTTACCCCAAAAGCTGATGATATGTCTGGCATCGCTATTCATCTCAATCGCTACCATGATCCTCACTTTTATTATCAACTTTCTATTACTTTATCAAAACAATTCCAAGTGGATTCCAATATTTATTATCTCTTTTGCTGCCATCACATACATGATATTTGGTAGCCCAAAGTTTCCACTTATTGGTCGCTTTCTATATGGTTCGAGATTTCTTTTCAAAAGGGAGACAAGGATGCTTAAGAAACCAATCTTTTAGCTATCATCATAACATTTAAATTTATATTTGTATTCATGTATATTTGTAAGTTGGATATTTGACAATGACATGTTTTTGTTAGATGTTATCTTCTATATGTTTAGGCTTAACCCATGTGTTGTGGGTTCTAAAATAATTTTATGGTTATGGTGATAAAGGTTATAAATGGCGTGAGGCGTGGCGTGACGGTATGGCCATACCTCAAGTTTTACGAGCCCTGGCGAAGCCATGACGTTTTTTAAGGCGTGACTAAGACGGCAAAAAAATATTTATATATTTATCATTTATGTTATAATATAATATTTCATATACATTTGGACTACTATTTAGACATTTAGACTACTCTTTATATTATAATTATCAGGCCCAAATAGCAAATAGCTCAAATTTTAAATAATGATTCAAAATAGTTATTTAAAATAAATAAATAAATAAATGGTTCAGGAAGTGGCGCCACGCTTTAAGGCGTGCCTTTTCACGCTTTTTTTAGCTCTTTCCCACGCTATGTTTAGAGCAGCCGCCAAAATCCATTTCGTGGAGGCGAGGTCACGCCTTACGGCTTGGCGGCGCCTTGATGCGCCTTTTAAAACACATATTATATTAATAAGTAATGAAATGCAAGCTAAATTATTCACTCTTTCATAGTATCACAACTTGATCCTAACCTTAACACTAATTATTATTATTATTATTATTATTATTATTTTCTTATGCAATCGTCAAACGCCACGACAATAATAATCCCAACCAAACTTTTTTGTTTTACACGTACGAAGAAGGATTGTTTTCTTTCTTTGTTTTGTTCTTAATTCTTTCCAGCCTACACACTTTTAATTTGATTCGAAGAATACAAGGACATTTAAAATATATATTATTGTTATTCTCGTCGAACATGCAACAAATAATAAACAAAGGTTTGTTCAGGTACAGAGCATTCGCAAAATATTACAGTCCAAGCCAGCCCTAAGACCAATGCTAATGGGCGTCGCATTTGGCAAAGTAACCCCAAAACCAACGCGTTGCCCCCATTAGCTTCGTCCCAACCAACGCGTCGCATGTCAACGAAAACAAAGTTTCGGTTGCCTTGCCAACCGAAACAATTGCACCATCGACGCCCATTTTTTTGACCGTTGGGGGCTTGTTTTCACAACTGTTGCACCCTTTTTCAAAAAAAAGAAAAAAAAAATAAAAAATAAAAAATGAACTGTGTTGTTGCCAACTGCTACCATCTGCAAGCTACCATGTATTTAAAGAAGATAATGAGAGTATATGTATTTATTTTGTGTGTTTAATAGACAACAAATCCAAAAAATCCACCCAAATGTTACTTGTAATCACCAACACAAACTTGGACTATGTAGACGAGGCCTTCATCTTTCTTGTATAACTTGTAGCTTGAATTCAAAACATAAATAATGGTGAGGGCGCATTGCTATTGTACGGTAAGGACAAGGGAACACCAAAAGAAAATAGAGTTTTTTTTTTTTTTTTTTTTTTTTTTTTTTTTTTTTTTTTTTTTTTTTTTTTTTTTTTTTTTGTGCAAGTGTGAAGTTAGAAGTATTTTAAGTGATAAAAGTCATAAGTTACTTTCATTTTAAGGAAAACATGTGAAGTGATAAGTATTTTAAGTGATAAAAGGCATAAGTTACTTTCATTTTAAGGATAACATGTGTCATAATAGGTGATGTTAGTTTCTAAACGTGGCATAGAAGGTGTAAAGGTGCAGGATTCTTAAATATTACTCAATTTACATATTCTACAATTTATAATTTGTCTTAGTTTTTAATTTAAAAAAAAAAAAAAAGTTATGGCGTTGCTTTGGTGGTCACCACTAGCTAGTTATGGTTGGGGTGGAGTTGTGGAGAGAAATCTGAGATGACGCTGATGTGGCGGGGTTGCTTTGGTGGAGTTAGGGTTGCCATTAGCATTAGTCTAAACAAAGGTGCGAGTTATTATATAGTTGTTTTGTTGGCTATATATGTTTTTTTTTTTTTTTTTTTTTTATTTTTTTTTATTACTCCAACAGGTTTAATGTTATCCACATTTATTTACCAGAGTTGAAGTCTAGACACACCAATATCCCATGACTATTGAAACCGCATTCCAACCATGGGAGCGATTTGAATTATTAGCGCCTGATAAAAACCACCGGAGTACACCATATTGAACAACCATTATATTTCCCCAAAAAGATTATAAATAATAAGAGAGGCCCCGACTAGAATAAAAGATATTTACAAATAAACATCTCTGGCAGGTTGATATTCAGAGACACCCAATATCTATATTCACCAGTACAAGACTTCTAATTATCTAATCAATTAAAACTGTTGGGGGGTGGATAGTATAAGACAGTTCATACATAACTGTTAGGGGCAACCATGGTTAAATGATTCTTCGCATGATCTTAAGATAGAATATATTGTATTGTGATATAAATGGGACTGGCAGCAAAAAAAAAAATCATTACACACACTCCTTTTTCAATTTTGGCATGAGACACCCGCGATTTCCAAATGTTCTAACAAGTAATAAATGGAGAAGAAGAGGGAGGATACACCCCATACCCCACCATAATATTTATTTAATGAATATTTATATGTATCTGTACTTTACTTTGTTATTTCGAGGGCAATATTATGATACATACAACCCCTGTAATGTAATTTTTTATGGAGGGGTCCTTTTCCTGATCGGGAGGCTTGTGTTTATGGGAAAACCGTGAAACAAATTTGAATGGACCTAAGAGGTACGGCCCCAACAATATAAGTTATCCGTTTTCTCAAACCAACAACCAAACGGGAGGGAGGAGAGGTTATAATGAATCCCGTGTGGGGTTACTTTTTCTCTTTAACCAGCATGGGGCGAATTGTTTCCAAAACTCTTCATTAAAACACGAGGACCACCTCGATCAGGAAAACGGGGGACCAATTACAAGGGGTTTTCAATACGTGAAGCTACAAGTCTGGCTCTACGGGTAATAATATCCTATAGTGGGGTCCACTTGGTAGGACATCCTTTAATCCGGTTGATCAGCCCCCAAATTGGAGTGGCGGATGGAAGATAGTTGGTGGGCATGTCAATTAAATTTCGAATACAAAGTAGTCTCCTATCCTGAAAGATTTGGCGAATCTTACCATGGTTTAGCACATATTAAAGTACCCGTAACTACACAGTAAAGAGGAGTAACTGTGTACTTGTTTTATAAATGAGTCATCCTATGTTTCAATGCTGGATAATTGAATTTTGCGGAGGGATTAATTTTTGTTTGGGGGTTGGTCAGGACCCCGGTAGCGGGGGCCCAATATATCATGGCAGATGGTGGGATGTTAGTTCTAGATGGGAAGATGGGGTGTTTGGGATTTCTCCAACTCTGG